>BLKM01000913.1:157484-177214 GCA_013340265.1 Coptotermes formosanus | reverse complement strand
CCCCCCCCCCCCCTCCTCCGTGTTCATCTAAGAAGGCCTTCTATACCGTGCTGCCAAGCGTGCAAGGAACAGGAAAACTGTCCGTATGTTTAACTGAATGCCATGGCATGCAGACGCGTGGTACGTGGCGACATACTTATACCCAGCCTCAGTATCGGAACTAGATGGAAATGAATGCTCAGGTCCACGCCCCGTCCACTTTATTCCCCGGCAAAGAATGCGGGTACCTGCCGAACATAAGGTTAGGGGGTTACAAAGCTGACATTGACGCTGTGGTGAATGGAAACATTAGTACAGTACAGTTTCGATGTTCGTGATCAATTGGGAACAATAAAACCGTCACGAACATCGGGATAGGGAACGATGGAAACCGTTTTCATCGTAAAACGCCTATTTGATTTCAAAAACTTGTGAAAGAGCCTAATAAAATTATAAAACAATTAAAAGAGCTTAAAAAGCATAAAAGTGTATTTTTTGAGAAAATACGAAAGCTGTTTAGAGGCATAAAATACATTAAGCGGTTAAAGGAGAATTTCATTCCATAAAGTACGTCACTTAATGACAGACGCCTGACTGAGCTGAAGGTGGTCTGCGAAATAGCATGACAGTGGAGCGAGCCAAATGGCCAGCAATTTGGTCTCATCCCGATTCGTCGAAATCAGTCACGAAATGCCGAAACATAAACAGCAATTCTGAACATTTAGTTTCACGAACATCGAGAATTCACTCAAGAGTATGTACCTTTGCTTCTGCGAGCAATCGAACGCCGATTTCATGGTCGTAAATATCGTAACCTAGTCACTATGCTGACTGAGCTATCCCGTTCCTTGCTCACCCTGTCAGTCCACGGCTGGGCTTCACCGGGCGGGATCTGTTATCCTCATTATGTATAGAACGACTTTATGACCCATTAGTAAGTGGGTAGGCCTAAAAATGGGTTTTCCTGTGAAGATAAAACGGCCGGCACGTGAAGCTGTGATTTCATGTCTCTATCGCGCCTGGCGATGCCTAAGTGAGCGAAGTTTGACTTGACTGCCAACTGTACGTCTTCCGGGCGTGGGGCTTAGACAACGGGGTATTTGAAAAAGAACAAATTGGACTACATAAACAAACAAACATTTATGGGTAATAAAACTCCATTATCCTTCTTTTTATGTTTTTTATACAAAGCCGGTAGACGGCCCTTTTGGGCCGAAACATGTAGCGTATTTGTATACAAGGCATTGTTTTACAAGATATCTGTAGCTGCGTTTGACAGCTTCCTCAGTTATCACTAACAGTCTATAAAAAACAAAGGGGTGTCATTCATGAAAATATTTATGTGACTTTATTTGACTGAATGTAATGAATCACATTGCGGCTTTATTTATTGTCAATGATATGACATGCGTGTCACTGAACGGCACTCGACAACAGGTAGTCTCGTTTTTAAATCCGCCACTGGGCATTTCCCATGAAACGGCATGTGTACGTCATGTAGGACAGCCTACTCACCCCTACGCCTCCTATCACTAGCGCGGGGAGAGGGGGGGGTGATGGGTACTTAACCTCCACGAAAATGAAACAAAATCGCTTAATACACGAATTGAAATGAATGGATCGATGTGTGCTTACCTACAACTGTAGAATGGCGATAAGGAAATGCATTAAACTTGTTAGAAGTACTACATACTGAGTTACAAAATGTGTAGATGTGTTTTTCATTCCACAAGGCCCGAGAAGAAGATGCATTAAACTTGTCAGAAGTACTGTATTCCAAGTTACAAAATGCAAAGAAATACTTTTCATTCCACAAGGCCTCAACTCAATTACACGGCTCTAAAATTAATATGCACATTTTTGTACAAATGAGCATTCTCCTTCAGTTAGGCCTATGTTGCACACCATGTAGACCTCTTCAAGCAAGAATATAGTCCCTCCAAATACCCTAGTTTATGGCTTCTGGAAAGCAGTGTGTTGGATGTATTTACATAGGCACATAATTAAATTTATCCGAGAATTCTTATTAGTAAATTGATTAAGGTACAAGAGTAGTTGTGGCTGTCTTGTTTACGAAACTGAATGCTGTTAACTGTCCCATGTTATGCTTCTATAACATCAATGACCTTAAAATAAAAGTCATAAAACATGGGAAAGCTGCAAATATAGGCCCATACAATGGACATAACTGCCCATAGCAATGTGTGAATATGTAGCTACACAGCTTAGAGCACATGCAGCTGTTTGCATCACAGTAACACATCTCAACGTTACAGCTAGACCGATAGCTAGATGTCAAACTGAGTATGCCATATGAGCTTCAAACAGACCCTTTATGTGGTTGTACTTCAAACTTCGCTGAGATATGGAATTACTGCATACAGAGGTAGTAAAAAGGGACCACTCAGTCCTCATCTGTGGGGCCACACATCCTGGAAATTGTGCCACGACTGTGGGCAGCAGCACAAAGCTGACTGTTAGGTAGAAGTTTGATATAGCTGTGTACTAGATCTTAGCATGAAAAACATATAAAAAGAAGAAAAAAGAAGAATAACAACACATATGTGGAGGAAAAGAAGAGCAGAAATGTGGCATAGAACAGGAGCCATGGCACATTACTTTATTGGCACAAAACCCATTAAAGTTGTAAGAGGAAATTTTTGTGGTTACAGACATAGTCCTAATTACTGAAAATGTAGCTAAAATTCAATGAAGAAAGCAATTTTGTTGCATGTGTAACACTTCTGCATATAAAAACAAAGATTTGTAAAGAAATACCTAACCTCAAAAACAGTGTGATTAAAGAGAATAAATAGATATGGGACTCTGTTTTTATCAAAATGCAACACATCAAATTATACACATAAATTTTAATGTAATCCTAATGCATAACGACTAACCTAAACTTCAGTTACTTCGCTGCAGTTTATATTAAGTGACACACATCTGAAGAATACACACTGCTATTATTCAACAAGGATTGTGGTCTTCTGGCCTGTGCCACAGTGAAGTTTGGTAGACAGGCACCAAAAGTTTTGGAAGCATTTGGTACCTTCTTCCTCAAGTTATAAGTTTAAAGGGGAAAAATATTCATTATTGATAAAAACCATCAACTTCACATACAAACTACACATTTTACAATAAAATGTTGACTATGCACGCACGCACGCGCACATATTCATCTCACAGATCCAATCTCTGTCATAACAACAGTTAAATATGAGACAAGTCAGTCAATATAAATCAGACAACACACAGAAAACACACAACAGTCATTAAATGCATTCAAGAGCCAAACAATCCATGACTCCATATCAAACATAAAAAATCCAATATCAAAAATCAAAACATCAAGCATCAAACATCAAACATGTGCAGAATCCGTTTCTTATGTGGCAACACAGTAGCCCAGTGTACCTCCTAACAGTCGGATAATCTGAGAGCAGGCCCATAGCCAGGGGGGTGCCAGTGGGTGTAATACACCCTCTACAAATGTGGATGCACCCACTATGAATTTTAAAAATATCAAAGAAAAACATATTAATCAGCCCGCTAAAATACGTGCAACACCCAACCACATCAATGTCTTGCTTCTGTTGAACCACTGCGGTCAGAAACCCCTCATTTTAAAAAATGTATGTGTATACAAAATGTTTTGCGCAGTGCTATAGCACACATTATGTAATTAAACTATTGAATTTTTGGTCCTGACAAAGGCACTTTTTATGCTTACGCATACATAATATATATACACAGTGTATGTACAAGAGGGAATTGTGTATGTATATAAATGTATGTATGTGTGTGTACCTGCACTCTAAGGCACTGCACCAGCTGTGTTCATGGTTCAGCTATGGGCCTGTCTGAGAAAGGACTTACACTTTAATATGGCCTAGTAGTATTCACGTGCACTACATACCTTCCTTTAGTCCGCTACTCGTGGGACCAGACAGGTGCTGAATTTTTAAATATTCCAGATATGCAACATTGCCTACAATGAGAAGAAGTCTTACAGGTAATTTTTTGCTACTGCTCCTGTATTTGGGCTACACAACGAATCACAGGAGTATTCCATTTGGATGTCTCCTTCAGCTGCTGCTTCAGCAGCATCAGGGTCCCATTCTGTGTTTTGTGGAGGCTCTTCAATGTCTACCATGTATGCTAACGTACTTGGAACTATTTTATTCAACTGCAGAAATATTAGGATTTTCGAGTATCAGCTTCCAGGTTAAGGGAATTGTACTGTATATCATTACACCTACAGAAATGAACTTTAAGCTAACATAAGTGAATTATATGTACATATATAAAATACAGATTTCTAAATACCTTCACCAGTTTTGAAGAAAATTCAGTTATTTTTATGGGAGATGCTACTTGCAGACTTGACAGCATGAATCTTTAAATATCTTCTGTCTGTGGACTGCAGCCATTTAAATGAAGAATTAATATTTGTGAGTCAGGGTAGATGAACATAGCCATACAAACACGTCCTCACCATGCCATGGCACTATACCATCAGGTCCACTAGCTACATCTAGCGAGTCTCTTCCACTGGCAAGGAGACACAACAAAGTGTTACAAGAATCATCTGAAATTATTGCAAGACTTCAGACAGTGTGTGAAGAACAAAGGGAAAATGTGAGTATAAAGCCGCCACCTGGATGATGACACCCTTCTGGCCTTCCCATCACATTAATATGCTGTCAGGTGCTTGGCCTGATTCTGCAAATAGACTGTCATGTCTTTACTCTGATTCTGCCACTTGATTGTAGGTGCCAACACACAATACAATCTAGAATGGACATCCCACCTAGAACTGCAGCTAACCCTCTATACAAGCTACACCACGGTTGAAGTGGTCAGGTACAAAGTAGCACAAGACAGGCGATTCCCTAAACACTTACATTTTTCTCCCTCATAATTATCACTCTATCTGTACTCCATAATTGTCTATGACAAGAGGATGGTAAAATAGCCCTATCTGATGCCACAGTACAAGCAAACTTAGTTCCATCCCTACACTTACAAAAATGCCCTCTTTTACCTCCACAGGATGTGACCTTAGCATGGCGACGGCCTTCCACTAAACCTGTCATGTCACTTACCACATGAGTACTTCGCAGTGATACGTCCCATACCGTGACCATAACATGCACTTTTGTCACTTAAAAATGAGAAAGCAAATTCTTTTTGTGTGGTGTTAGCTGAAGATATGTGGTCACCACACGAGTCAGAAATTTATACAGTGGGAACTACTATTGTTTGGCCTCCACTTGTCACTTGTTGTATGCCAAGTGTCAATCTTGTCAACTGCCAAGCAAGTTGGTCGTCTACGTCTCTTCCACCACCAACAGCATGACATTCCAATCTCTGCCTTCTCATTTATTCAGCAGGCGTCAGCACAATACTCAGTCTGAGATGTATGTTATGCAACTCTATGGAGCAGAGTCACTGACAAAATAATGATGAGTTGATAATAAAATTGCCCATGTTTCATGGAACTAAATGTTCATTATCATGGGCACAGATACCTACCATAAGACCCAAAATATCTTTACAGTTCTCTATAATATTATCCACCCACTTACACCTCTGTCTTCCAACTGATCCTTTCAGAGTTTGATACTAAAATTGTGTATAATATAGCTATAGATGGCAGGATGTAATGTGACGCTGTGGAGTTTTGTAGCTGCATTCCATTGTTTTGAAGTAACCTGTTAACTCAATCTTCACGGTAACTTAAGATGGACAGTGCAGGTGCCTCTGAAACACTGGTACCATCGGTATGATGTCACATTCCAAAACACCATCACCTTCATAATCACCTGGTTGAAAACCTAAAATCTGGCTTAATAATACTTGGGGACAGAACGAAATACATGTTCACAGCTTGTGACTTGAATGTAAGAAAAATCACAACATGAAGACATTCAACAAATCCCTTGAAACTTTGGCAAAATGCAGATGTGTCACAGTGGCACTAACAAGCACATATACATTCACAAAGAAATTAAGAACAGATTAAATAAGGGAAATGTTTGCTCACATTCTGTTCAAAATCTCATCTATTTAAAAATGTAAAAGGGGCCACTGGTGGACATTTGGAAACGAAGTGCTGATCTTCCATAATGCAATGTGTTGACTAGCTAAAGGGCTTAATAAGTAAACCAAGAATCATCCAGTTAAAATTCTTATTATAAAAACAGAATAAATCATGGAATGAACTGACAAACATAGTGAATGTTCCACACTTACTATAGCCATGTGTATTCCAGTGTTACAAATATTCACCATATTGAAACTGCCATGAGTTTCTTTAGTTTGGTCCTCAGCATTACTCACTTCATACTGTGCCATTCCCTGCTAAGGCAGCTAGTTCTTCTAGCAGTGCCCTGCGCAATTGAGGCCTTAAAATCTTCCCCATTGGTGTCCTTGGAAACTCTTCAATAAACCTGATGTGTCCTGGAATTCTGTAATCTGCAATCTGCAACATGAAAATGAATCAACTTTGTATTGAGTAATGTGTGTTTCTATTATTACTTTATGAAGGTTTGTCTTTCAAAATGGGAAGGTGAAAGGTTCTGCATAGGATTATACTAAGTGCTGGGCACACTGAACAGTAAATATTTCTGCAAGGTACTGAATGGTTGACAAAGCTGGAAAGACGGAAGAAAGGCTTAGTTCTTGACAGAACAGTGGTTACTCTACACACCACCTGCTTTAAGACACCAAATCTCTGCATTCTGCTCACCGAGTGTATCTATATACACATATACATCTAACCATAAGCAGATTGTTTCCCTAAGCAGCACTAACCAAGTGATCTTAGTAAGAGAGTGCTAGCATGCCATCTGTAAGGTGTAAAGTAATTTTTAAACATTACTTATATGAAATTCATGCTTCAAAGTTGTATACATCTAAAATTCAGTCAATGAAGCACTGCTGAATCTCTGACCTTGTCCCTGCAGTATTGCACAATGTCTGCCTCAGAAAGTTGGACTCCCTCCCTCACACGAAGATACACGCAGACTTCTTCCCCAACTTTTGGGTCTGGCACTCCAAACACCTGCATATGGTACACATTACATTAGTGCATCAAGATAAATAAAAATATTTGATACAATATTTTTTTAAATTCAGTCTGACTGAAATCTATGGCACTGTACATGTTTTGGCTTCTTAAAGGGTTTCATTTCAGCAAGCAAGCTATGAAAATTAAAAAATTACATCATTACTTCAAGCTGTAGCAATGGCTCCATTGGCAGCCAAAGCTCATGAAAGATAAATATGTTGTTTAAATTTCAGACAAGCTACGTTTCATTCTGCATTATTTTTTCATCCATTGAACAAGAACAATTCAGTTTAGACAGAGGTTTTATATATAGGTGCTGTGGCAGCCTTAAGACTACTGTCTGCAAGTCTTCCCTTTTACTCTACACTTGTGTGTCAGTAGCCATCCTGCATTATTCCTTAAATCAGAATTAAGATTATTATTTTGTTGCCCTGTTGCCAGTCAAAATTTACTTAAGCAGTGTTATGTATTGAGGTACTGCAGGTGAATTTCTACTAGACTAGATTTCATAAAATCTCAGATGACAGTAATCTTCCGATAAAGAGGAAGGCAGTAGGTATTCATCTGTCTACTAAACGACACTGTGTCACATCTCAGAAGACTGCCAATTAAAACTGGATTATATCCAGCTCTGCTGTCAGTTTATGGAATGAGCCACTGAGCCTGGCCACCTGGCAGTTGCTTGGCTTACTGAACAACCAATCTCATCTCACTTTCTTATATTGACATTCTTCACTTCTGACTTACCACAGCCTCCAGTACATCTGGATGATTCAGGAAGAATTCCTCCAAGTCCACTGGAAAAATTTTATCACCAAATTTAATGATCATATCCTTGCTTCGACCGATAAATCGTCCATATCCATCCTCCTCCAGCACAAACAAGTCCCTGCAGTCCCATCAAATGTTACAGTGCATAAGCCTTCCGTTCCTATTCAAATCATTTGTTCAGTTTCTATGACTGTAACGATTGCAACAATTACCTCCTGGAACAAAGTCTTTATGATATCACTTAGACTGATATCACACAAAGAACTTTCACAACTCAGCTGCCATGTTGACGTGCCTGACTACAGGAAATTAACACACAGACTAGCATCCAGTTATTGAAAACTTTGGTACGAGGCAAGAAAATACAAAAATATGCCAGATAAATGCAAGATTTTTACATTTATGGAATAGTTACTGTAAAACAATGTCAATGTTGTACTCTGCTTCCTACAGAGAACACCAGTGACCTCCGTAATTGTAAGTTCTTACTGATGCTTTTGCTGGTTTTGTTCATTAGTAAATTAAATCCCTGTGTGCCACACCACAGCAGTGCCATAAATGTAAGAAACATAGTGGAAACGATGCAATGGGTGAAGAAGATCCACAGCACACAGGAGTGGACATGACTGACAGCTGCACAAGTGCAGGTTATAGTGCACACCAGTTAACAAGTAAAAGATACAGGAAGCTTTCTGTGGCATGGTACAAATATGAAGGTTCATGAAGCCTTTTAGTGCTATGAACATACATACATACATACATGTCTTTTAACAAGTTAGATTTTCCATCTGTGCCATAACCTCTAATTTCTCACCCAGTCTTTGTCCAGCCATCTGGCCGAATAAGCTCATCTGTCTTTTCTTTGTCACCCCAGTAGCCTTGCATCACAGAGTAACCTCTAACCCACAGTTCTCCTGATGAACCAAATGGAACCATCCGCCCATCTGTGTCCACTACTTTTGCCTGTAAAGGAAGAAACTTTCAAAGCATCTGCTCTGTCTGACAAGTAAGTTAAGAATGCATGATGCAATACTGTTAAGGTTTGTAGCCCCTTCAAAGCATATTTATAGGCTCCATGAATGACTGTAATACTGTTCACTTGTAGTCATAATCAAGGACATAGCTAGACCAGGACAAGAGCTGTGGCTATCATGGGCAGCAGAGTCCAAGGGGTGGCAACATAAATATTTCAGATGAAAAAATTTGATGTTCTGCACTTGACACATTTTAAATTACTCAGAAAAATATGAGGAAATTTAAAAAACAATCGTGATTATTTTAAAGTTTTCATTTGTGCCATGTATAGTACATGCTTCTCAATAATGGTAAATGAGCTTTAAGATGTGAGAGTGAACAAGTCAAAGTAGGAACGATATGAACAGAAAGGTAAGGAAGATAAAAAAATTTAAATAATACTTTTCTAGAAACCTGCATGCTAAAATGCACATTCATGGGAATTTTAACAGCTAGTGTGAACAGCCAAGTGTGCTCTTAAATATCTAAAAGAATGAAACATCATCTTCTAACTGTAATGTGCTAATATAACCCACTAAGACATCCACACGAAAATTTGACAGTTTTCATTTCTGACGAAGATATTTGCAGATATTCCTTCTACTGATCCACTCTTATACACCATGGGCCCCGAGATGTGGTACAGTCAGTTTCACTATATACAGAAGGTAAAGTTGAGAAGTTCTTAGAAGAAAACTAAATTGAACAAGCAGTGCTACTATTTACACACCACTTCTTACTGGTGAAGGTCAAAGATGCAATACTGACTGAAGCCTAAGTCTGAAAAACATGCTGTTTCATGTAATTATTCACCTGCAATTGAATGGAGTAAATCAGTGGCATAGCTAGTATTTCTGGCCCAATACGCTGTGTTGTACCCATGATGCACCTGGCCACTTTATAAAAAACTCTCATAAATTGACTTTGTTTTCAAACAAAGCTGTTTATTTATAAATTCTTTATTGATTAAGTTCATGTAAACACACTTCAATTGGCCCAAATTGTGGGTGGTGTTCAGTTGAGGTACAAACAGTGATTTCTTGCAGTGGCTTTGTGGACCACCTGTATCAGTGGGCCTCTATGTTTTGCTTCTTTTTGTTGTATGACAGGTATGCCCCTGCAGTAAGTCCATGACTTCTGAACATTCAAGTTACAAATGGGTCCCCTTCAGAAATCACGGGCTTAGTGGCAAATATCTGACCTCCATATGATCGCAGACACGTCCCACAGTGAGACTCATCCTGTCCACACTGTCGCCTGCTCTCCCAAGGAAGCAATATCCTATTTCTGTCATCCCGTACATCGGCTGTGAACACACAAGACTGATTTACGAACTATGATGTTGCATTGGCCATCTGGTGGAGGGGCAGCTCCATTCTCTCATAACTCTAAAAGCAGAAGCTTTATTTCCTACAATGCCAGGTCAAAACACTGCAAAACTTATGGCCAACAAAAATACACGCAATTTCTATAATTTGTCACTGCTCTTGCTACAGTAATCAACTGCTGCACGCATCATTTTTAAGAAAATAAGTTCTATTATTTTTCCAACAATTATGCACAGGAAATTAGTTGAACTAAAGAGAAAGAAATATTTTTTCAAAATTATTGATTAGAAATTCAAATTATACAAAACATTACTGATCATATTACCAGTAACTACTCCTATTCATAATTTAACGCCAAGTATTAATTAATGGTGATACTGTGTACACTTTTGTAGTAATTCTATAAAGGTCATTCCATAACATGTCTTAGAAGTCATAGAAGGGGCATAAAGGTATAATTCCACTCATTCTTAATCATGGTGCCAGACAAGGGTGGGTGGTTGATGCCACGCCCCAGCCGCTTTAGCCCCGGGAAAGAGCACTGATACCCACTGTAAGGTGGGGGGAGCAGGGGTGGCTAGGCCCCAAAGCTGGTCTGGACATTTTGGAGAAAATAAAAATCTCTTTCCCCATGGGATTCAAACCCTGGACTGCCCAGTCCATAGCCCAGTCACTATACAGACTATACTATCCTGGCGCCTATAGTCATTGCAGTAACCATCGTCTTCTGAACCAGCACTCCTCATGATGCCAATTTCAGTCACTGATTCAATCAGTTAAAGGTGCCGATACTAAACATCAGATAAGATAATTTGTACACAACAGGCCCATGCAACTGCCAGACCTTGCATATAGATTTCCTTTTGACTCACACTGACTCTTCTGATGTTGAGCTTATCCTTCGCATCTTTGATAGCCTGCTGGCCGCATGGAGCACCTCCAATTGATAACACTTCAAGTGTTGTGAGGATAACGCCCAGCTTCGCGGCACTGGCTATGAGATCGCCGCAGACAGCTGGAGAGGCAGTAACGTGGGTACACCTGCAGTTGTAAGAACAGTGAAGATGTCTTCTTTTAGTGAAAGTTCATAGCAACTGTTCCGACTGGTTATGCACACAAAACAAGGAAGTTAGTCATAAGAGCAGAAGATGGCAGCTTGCATACAGTATTTTATTTATGGACAAGAGAATATAAATAGTGACTTAGCCAACCTGTTTCGTACGATTGAGTTGTTGAGTTATAATGAAATATGCTAAAGCTACACGATAAGTATTTGATGATTTTAATTTTGCTTTGTACAAGATTGGAATTACATCTGGTTCACCATGCAGCATGGCTTGATCATCTTACATGTTACACTGAGTTGTCCCTGTGCATGTCATGGAAGGTGCATGGGGAATCAGATGTATAGCTCCACTCAATCACCCCAGCCACTTTAACCAATCACACAGGAAGCTGGGTGGCCTCCAGAGCCACTCTGGATGCTTTGGAGAAGAAATGAAATCCTTTTCCCTTCTAGGAATCGAACCACGATTCGTTGGTCGTCCAGTCACTATAATGACTGAGTTGTGTGAGTGATTATGTACACATAAACAAGCCATAATAACAAATAAATCACCTCTCTTGCTGGATGGCATCCAGGGTCTTCTGGGCATCAAAAGTAGGTGCTACAATTATCACAGTGTTGCCATAACACAGGCCACAAATGATACCACCTACACTGCCAGTCGTGTGGCAGAACTGGGGACAGATAACATGCCTAGCCATCTGCAACAAACCAAGAAAAATACAGCTGTAAATAACTTTTACATGTTCATTGAAAATTAACAAACAGTGAGGCCTCAAAACCTGATTGTAATACAGTAACTATTTAGCTGAGGACAGTTTGGAGTTTAAGCATCTAGATGCTTATATCTGTGGAAATGTGTCAGAAGGTACCCTGTTCGAGCTTTAAAATTTTACACATCCTTGGTCAGGATACAGACTATGAAGATCATGTTGCATAATACTATGTAGTTTGATAGATAGGTAATAAAGTTTCAAAGAAAATTTGTGCCTACATCTTCAGGGTATAAGAGTGGGAAGGCAGCATATTCCCTCCAAAAACATTGGTACCTACTTACCAGAAAATGTAGTGCCAAATCTTCAGTCACTGCTATAATCAGATTCTCAAATCTCACATTGCTTAACTGTGGTTTTTGTGGAGTCCTCATCCTCTGAAAGCTAATATATTGGACTAACCCAACATTCTATCCTGTAGTATCCTTTGTCCCTGCAGATTAACAGTTGAGAAACTGCCCCATCAGTTAAACACTCCCAGTAGTAGGTACAGGACTGATACAACTCAGAATGCAATGCAACAGTTAAAATGTAACAACTGTACAAAATAACATCCAAACCTCTCACTGTTATCATTGTGTTAAGATTACAGTCTTCTGGTATGTGACACAGTGCAGTCATGACAGCGCAATCAGTCTATAATCTACAGACAAAACATATTTTTCAGTAAAACAGGCTTTTACTCAACTGATTATTTGGAACTTCTTTCTATACATGTCCTGCTCTTCTGATGCAGTGCTATTTCCTTTCAGTAATTAACATAACATGGAAGGGTTATACAATAACTGATCCCTTGACCTGACCAGTGTCAACCTGATATAGATCCATCCAATTTGTGTGTAGCTAGCCTGGAAGCAGTCCTGGCATCTGGATAAAGCTTCGCGCTAAATATAGTGGCGCTATTTGATAGTCATTTGACTACAAAAAATTATGTCCCAAGTCATCTGATCTCTATTAAGCTGCAAGCTCACAGTCACTTCAAACATGTGAAACTATTTCCTACTTAGCTTCACATTTTCTGTAGTTATCATTGTGAGCCAATATATTAACCCTGATTTGAGTTTTGGTCCCTTCAAGTGACAATAAACTACCACTTTTCTCAACTTGTTTCTTATGAACATAGTTAACACACATGTACAGAACCTCTGTATCAAGTTCCAAGCATTTCCCCGCAATGATGGCGTTGTTGACCAGAATATGGTGAGTACCCATGGTTGCTTTGGGATGGCCTGTTGTTCCCTGGATTGAAACAAGAAATTTTATAAGATAAGCATAATGTACAAAAAGCAGCTGAATATAATGAACTACAAAGGCCACAGCATTAAGTTAACCACTCGCCTCCATCTAGTGCTGGGGTCAATAATGAGATAGTGGGTGGAGCTGTGTGTCTATGCTCCCTCTACACTTCATGGTGGGGACAGGGAGAGCTTTTAGTTTTACAGCTCTTATGTGAACACGCAGAGCCATCATTTCATTTGTGCAATGGCTTCATACATATGGCTTCATAGT
Organism: Coptotermes formosanus; assembly: GCA_013340265.1. Taxonomy (NCBI): domain Eukaryota; kingdom Metazoa; phylum Arthropoda; class Insecta; order Blattodea; family Rhinotermitidae; genus Coptotermes; species Coptotermes formosanus. The sequence goes on along the minus strand of BLKM01000913.1, from coordinate 163,699 downwards.
TCAAAATAATCAAAGCATACTACAGCATTGTTTTATTGTAAACTCTCTTCCTCTGAGTAATGGTAATTCTTGTTGTATTTGGAGTGGATACATAAAGAAACAACAAAAAATATTTTATGGAAATTAACTATGGTGCGAGGAAATGTTGCATGATGAAGGGTGTTCAGATGTTGATATAGACAGAATCTCTAATCAAAGGTGCCAGCCAGTATCTCTTTTGAAAACGGTGTACCACCTCTGACACAGAGAAACAGTGTTTGAAGGATGTGTTCACTTACAGACTTCCCAAATGCAGAAGTAACAATTCTTTATCAACATACACTCCACATCTTCATAATAGCACAGAAAAATGAACACTGTCCACTATGCTCCAGAGGAGAGGTTGGCTAAACTGTGTCTGTGGCCTTATCCAGCCTGAAAACACATACTACGGCAGCAATGAGACATATTACAACTATGTTTGACTGTTTCCACACCCATAGGTTTTGTAACCAAGACAGGGTCCATGGAATGTGAATGAATGAATGAATGAATGAATGAATGAATGAATGAATGAATGAATGTTTTTTTCTGGTACACTCACAACATAAATATAAGTTCACTGGTTGTAAGGTTAAAATAATTTAGACCCTTATGTGAACTGGTCCTTAAAATGAAGCAAACTCCATGAAAATCAAAATGTGTCAGCAATATTTTGAATCGACATAAAGTGATCCAATAGTCTGGGCTCTGTGACTGACAAGCAGGCAGGCAGGCAGGCAGGCAGGCAGGCAGGGATAAAAAAATTAGCGCTTCTTACTCATTTTAAATATGCCAAAGGCTGGCTTATTGAAATGATGAACTGTGCATTCTGTTACACTATTTGTGATGTATCAGGTTCTTACAGATGAGTACTGCACTGTGCAAACTTCATCAGGCTGTATCAGAGGCTGGAGTTCTCTAATTTTCTTCACAGATTCAGGGCTTGCTGATGTCATGATGTCATCAAGCTTGTGGGTTCCTCTGCAAGAATGACACATTTGTTTTATTCTCTAACTAATTTAATCTGCCATTACTAGTGACTCAATTACAATTAGAAAATATGAAACCCAGTAAGGTGCTGTTTTTACTCAAGGTATATTTTTGTTCCTGATAAGACAGCAATGTAAATGACAGGACTTATGTTGTGGATAAAAATGATTAAAATATAGAAAGATGATGAAATACAGAATTCAGAAATGCTCTGTAGTTCTTGACGTTTTAAGGGATCATACTACCTTCATCATCAGGGTCACATAAACCAATGAAACTTGGACTATTTGACCCTACAGATGAAGAAGCTATGTTCTTTCAAAATGTCAGGAACTACTCACCCAGTGACAGCACATTGCACACCAGAAGACTTGCATCTTCAGCAACATGATTGTACACTTGTGTCCCATTTCTATCCCTTTCTGCCAAACACACTTAGGCTTGAAGGTCAGCAGTGAAAGGATGAAGATGCATGCAGCACATAGAGTTGGTACAGTGCTTACCTATACTGTTTACTGCCCATGATGATTAGAAACTGCAGCAATGGAACCTTAGAATTTTGCAATCTAACTCCAGACTCTGGGCAGCTGTCAAGCTCAGGTATCACAGTACGCACAATCTGGTAACAACTGTTGGACTTAAAGAATTCTGAAAAGATGAGTGCTTTGACACCAACTTTGGTGAGGCTGTGCAGCAGTTCGGGTGCCTGATATGCAGGGACAATCTGAACCTGCAACAGCAACATGTGGTCAGTTGTTAGTAACTGCATGGCTGAAGGTTCCAGCTTTCTGGGGGATATGACAGTGCATAAGTTGGTACCAATGTGCCAGAGTTTCAGGGTCATTGGCTGCCAACATCTTGAGGGTAGTTTAAAAAGTCCCACAACAGCAAAATAAATGGCTGATTTACTAACTAACAAGCTAACCACTAAGGTTCAATTAGGCAGGATTCAAAGAATGGCCTGTCTAGCCATCATGGGGGCTATGAAATCGACCCCCACTGCAGCAATGGAGGTGCTTTTGAATCTGACTCCGCTGGATCTGTTGATCATGGCGGAGGCGAGGATGGCACTCTATAGGCTGCAGACATTAAAGCAACCAACTGTCCCTAAAACAGTATCAGGTTTGCTATCCATCTGGAAGACTGTGGGGGACCCTATATTGGATATGGGGTCGGACTACATCATTCCAGTCTATCATTACTCCAAAATCTTCAGAGTCATTATAGACCGGGATTATTGGAAAAATAGAGACCCAGTGCTCCCGGGAGATGCTTTGATCTGGTTTACTGACGGCTCAAAGACTGCCTCAGGGACAGGGTCTGGTATTTCAGGCATAAGACCAAAAAGAAGCCTTAGCTTCTCTTTGGGTAAATATGCCACTGTTTTTCAAACTGAAATATATGCCATTCTTCAGTGTGCGTGTGAGAATATAAGAAAGGCTTATAAACATAAGCGGATTCTTATTTTTTCTGACAGCCAGGCTGCACTTAGGGCACTTGGTAGCCCGAAAGTGACCTCGGGACTGGTTGCAGAATGTTTAGATGCCCTCTCTGCACTGGCTTGCCTGAATGAGGTAACCCTCATTTGGGTGCCAGGGCACTGTGGTATTCCTGGAAATGAGGAAGCTGATAGGTTTGCCAGATAAGTGTCAGCTATATCGTTACTTGGTCCAAAGCCGGCTCTTGGAATACCTAGGTGTTCGGCAAGAGAAGCAGTTAAAAACTGGACTGAGTGTCAACATTATAACGTCTGGAAAGACTTGCCAGGACAGAGACATGGCAAACTTTTCATAGAAAGGCCATGTAAGAGAAGAGCTGATGACCTGCTCAAATTGAATAGGCATCAACTAAAAACGGCGGTGGCGGTCCTCACGGGACATGCTCCTGTGAGGAGGCACCTGCATACTACGGGCCTGTTTGATGGAGATCCAACTTGCAGATTTTGCGGGATGGAGTCTGAAACAGTGCAGCATATTATGTGCTACTGTGAAGCATTGGCACGTCAGCGCTATAATGTTTTTGGGAAGCTGTTTGCTGAACCAATAGATATAAGCTCAGCTTCAGTAAGGGACCTTTGCCTCTATATAAGAGGCACAGGGTTATTGAACCTGCGCTGAATGGAGTGTTTAGGGCTGCACAATAAGCCTAAGGCTGAAGTGCATCTGGGGCATAAGCTGACGGGCCCTAAAGAAGTAGAAGTAGAAGAACTAACAAGCTAACTAATCAATCAGATTACAACATACAGCTGAAATCCCTTGCCTTTGTAACTCACTTACTGTCCCTTGAAGCTATATTTTGCTATCAGCAAGAACTGATTTGCAGTGTTAGATTATTTTTGTATTTCTGTTGTATAGTGATAAATAAAATGCACTCTTCTGTAAAAGACAGATCACAGAAGAGTATATGACTGCCATCTGTTGATAAGATGAAATATTAGTCTCAGGGATGTATGTTTTATGAGCAAGGTGTCTGACCACATCTGAGGGGAAGTGTCAGTTACAAACAGGTTAAATATATAACAAAATACAGTAATTCACTATCTAATCAATGAGCTGGCTAACTAATTAAATATTTATACAACAAAACAGGACAACAATGGAGAAATAAGAACAGTCAAACACAACTATATTTGTATATTTTACTGTATAATATATTGTCACATGTTTTGGCTTTTTTAAGAAAACCACCATCAGGAAAGTAAAATATTTCAGAAAAATTATCACATACAGTGGAATAAAATGTTTCTTTTTCGAGTAGCTGCAGTCTCAACTTTACAGTACTACGTGTGTTGTAACAGCCAAAATCATATAAAAGCAAACAGGTAAAATATATTCATATAAATGTGATACTGTAAAGCTGCAATCTCAGCTATATGAAAGAGAAAAATTTTACTGTGTTTTATGTGATAACCTTCTTAAGTATTTTACATTGCCTGATGATGGCTTTTTAAAAAAGCCAAAACATGTTGCAGTATAATTCACTCACTCTCTAGTCTGTCTTATGACAGGTCCACAGCCTCTTCCAAAGCAAGTTCTCCCCAGAGTGCAATCTAGTGTTTCCTCTTCCAATTTTCAGTATCCCCTCTTTTCCTTAATGCCATCCAGTAGCTGTGTACGTCTTCTTCCTAGCCTCCCCATCACTTCTATCCTTCTCCCTGTCTTTCCATCAATAACGTGTTTTACTAGAAGGCAGTTCTCATGCAAGATATGACCAATCCAGTAAGCCTTTCTTCTTTTTATTGTATGTACGACATTCCTCCCCCGTTCGACTCTATATAATACCCCTTCAGTTCTCATACGGTCAGTCCAACCGATCTTCTCCATTCTTCTCCAGCACCACATTCCAGAACTCTCCAGGTATTTCTTGCCTGCTGTCCAAAGTGTCCAATTTTCAGCACCATAGAAAGCTGTGCTCCAAAGTAGCATTTTACTAGTCTATTCCTTAAATTTAAGTCCACTTTGGTGGTGAAAAGAGTCTTCTTGTTTAATGCTGCGTTTGCCATGGCAATCCTGGATTTAATAACAGCTATATAATGTACACTAAAATACACAAATGCAGTTGTCACCGACTGTTCTCACTTCTCCATTCTCGTCTGTACATCACAATTGGATACCCCATGCAAAGGTAAAAACAAAAACAAAACAAAACAAAACAAAACAAAACAGGAGCGAGATGGACAGATTAACCAGTTAGGTGACTGTTTACAAAGTGTGAAAACAAACAGTTGATTTATTCACTGACAAACAAATCATCTAATTACAAAATTAATAAGCTGGATAATTAAATAACCAATCAGGTGAACACAATGGGGTTTGAGGTTGTTATGATAGACACTATGTAGATTGTCGTATTCTGCGATATAACGCCGTGTAGTTTGGTAGAAATTCACTGATGCTTCTCCAAAACATCGAACCATGCAGCGTCACATCGCAGCAGGCTGTCCAGTACGTTCAGTACAAGTAACACCAAAACCACCCACGTGACATGATCCCACCACTCGTACTACGTATTTATATCGAACGTCGAATTTGGCCATAGCCTCCCATCGTTTCAAATTGAATGTTCAACCAGATACCCATTTCCTAACCAAAATTCTACACACATTCCTTCTTTCACACGTCAGGGCTAAGCATTCAGCTGTACTGTCCTTACTTCCTATGCCTTACTCACACATATGAATCCAGCCCTAGCAGCTGCCAATCTGGAAATGTACCAGTTGCTGGAATTGGGTCCCCAAAGCCCCACCACGTCCCCAGGGCTTAGTCCCAGCTGTAGAAGCCCTGCAGCAAGGCGGTCTGCCTGAGAACAGGGCACAAAAATTTATCGTCACTTCCAAATTATGAAGGATGTGATACGGCATTCTTTACAAAGAATGGCATGGCTATAGGTCCATCCGTCCTTCCGTCTTTGACACAGTATCACCAGATAGATTTTCACTTCAGATTTTCATGAAACTCCATTTAAGAGTTATTCACAAAAGAAAAGTTTCCGACAACCGTGAGTTTCGTCGAAATCGGTTCAGTGACAGCCGTACGTTAAGGGAAGAAATGCATGTCTACCCGTCCTTTCCATATTTGTTGACCGACTGGTGGCCATTGCGGTATAATGCTGCCAAGAAGTTGTAAATTTTGCGAAAATGGTTTCAGTAAAATACTATTTTGCGTAAAGTGGCTTAAATAAAATTCCCTCCCCCCCCCCCTTTTGGTCTAGGTCAGTGCCGGCCTTAGAAGACGCCCTAAAATTTACTTTACAGAGCAAAAAAAGGACTAACGTTTCGATAAATTGAAGTAAGTTAGGATTAATAATTAAAATGGTAAATTTTTTACCATTTTTATTGACATTTAATAAAGAAATCGTTCAAAAATATTATTTATTTAATTTCCCCTATAAGCACGGGGCCCCCGTAAGCGCGGGGGCAGATTGCGTCAAATCGGTCCAATCGCCCTAAAGCCAACCCTGGTCTACATATTTGTACATATCTGTACAAATATGTACATAGAAGTACCAACTAATTGCGAGTGGTACTTTTATGTACATAATGCAAAACGCACGGCGATAACAGTATAAAGTACGGTAATAATAAAGACAGTCTGACACACCACAGCGTATATTATTCTGCACACTACGCCATTTTACTCCAAGGTTGTGCCAATATACTACATGTTTCGGCTCGGCCGAGCCGAAACATGTAGTATATTGGCACA
>BLKM01000913.1:64161-157125 GCA_013340265.1 Coptotermes formosanus | reverse complement strand
TGTGCCAATATACTACATGATTCGGCTCGGCCGAGCCGAAACATGTAGTATATTGGCACAACCTTGGAGTAAAATGGCGTAGTGTGCAGAATAATATACGCTGTGGTGTGTCAGACTGTGTTTATGGTTACTGTGATGGAAGTAACACACCGGATGACCCAAGTTAAGAATATAAAGATCACATCTACGAGTATACAAAACTCCGTACACCAGATGTCCATAAAAACATAACGCATACCCGCGAGTTTTGCGACAATCGATTTCGCGAATGCCATACGTTACTTAAGGCGGCAAATTAATATGTATGCCTACATTTCCATTAATTGTCGGATTTTTGTGCCATTCTGTGCAATACGTCTGCAGACAGTGCTGCTAAATACCTTTGAATTGCGTGGCTGACAGTGCTGCAGGAAAGGCCGTGCTTTTCTTACGGGTGTCAATAAAACGTACGTTTAACAAGTCGGTCCGTCAGAGTCATCTACATTACCGTCATTGTATATGTCAAACTTACCTTTTCGCGTGCTTCACCGAAGGTAAGCCGCTGATCTTCGTAGACAGACACCAGCGCTTCCCCGTCCCTCCAGCGGTCTGCAGCATTGTCTACCAGCTGTCCAACTGTGAGGTGGCACAGACGTTCAGCCCCCAGATCGTGCCAGTAGCTGTGTTTGTATCCATTCGGTAACGCTTGCCTTAAAATATCAAATATCACCGCTATAACACGTTTGCTTGTAATTTCCTCTCCTTCAAAACCTTTCAAACCAGCTCTGGGGCCCATACAGCCCTCTTTTCACGGTTACCGGATTTCTGTCCCCGGAGGTAGAATGGCCGGAGCGTAAATTTGATCACTGACCTCCATTTAGCGCCGAGGTTATGCATGAGTGGAGTTATACCTCTACTCCCCCTATATACCTTCAATGGCGTGGACACGGGACAAATTTACCCTAAACACTGAGGACATAAGACTTCCATCTGTTGGTCTGCATGTTTAATCCTTCAATGGCAGTCTCGGTGCAGTGTATGGATTTCTTGATTCTTCACATGCTACGGGTCTCGGTGCATCGAACGTTGTGGATCCATCTAAGGGTACTATAAATTTAACGTTTTAAATCCTAGCGGTAACTTTATATGCCACCAGGTTTAACATTAAAAAATTCTACGTGGTGCCCACATTGCGTTTATGTGTTTTGTACGGATCTCAGAACAAACAGCAACTTTTGCCTTATAAAACATTAAGAGACTGGTTTTTATAACCGAAGTGGAGAGTGTTTACAGCGCGGTACGCACTGAGTCCTTATATAAAACAGATACGCTTCGTCCTTGGGGCGTTAAAACTCCTCCGGCCTGGGCAGTAGTTGGAATTTAAACCTCAGCGTCCTTGAAGGGATGGTCTCGTAAACCATTCAGAGCATTTTTACGAAATTTGGTTGGAAGTCCTGGAGTGGGAAGAAGGCAGCAGCTTCCTCCGAAACGTTGGTAAACACGTACAAAACCAAAGGTCTCTGAGGGTCCAGTTCCTAAGGTCTTCTCGACCCATCCACTTACTCTTCACCCTACACCACATATCTAAGGGTGTTTCTGGCTCAGAACACAAAATGGGGTAAGTCAGCGGGCAAAGAAAAGGGAACAGTGAACAAGGACGAAGGAAAATAGTGATCAGTGGCAGAAAAGAGAGAACTATTTTCATGTCTTCGCTCTATTTCGACGTCTGGGCCGTGTAACCGTCCCGTCAGACACATGAGGCTTCAGACCACAGACTAAGGGCACGCGCAAACTGGAGCGTAGCGGACGCACGGACGGACGCAGCGCACGGAGATAAAATATTCTTCCCGCTATTAGCAATGTGACATCGCACACTGATCCGCACCGGACTCAACATTGAGCGGCAATGGCGTCTGGGAGGGGAATATTTATCACGGCGGCCGGCGGGTCCGTCTGACTCAACTTTCAAAGATATTATTATCTTAATGCAAGGCACACTGTATCGTACTTCGGCCAGGAGGCTGACAGAGTTTGACTGCATGCCGCTGATAAGCAGTGCTTCTGAACTGCTTATCAGCGGCCAGTAGTCAACTGAATCCCCCGCAGCCCTTCCGGGGAAAAATCACGCACTGTGCTTAACCCTTTAACCTTCTGAATCCTAGCGGTAACTTTACGCACCACCAGGATTAACATTCAAAAATACTAAATGTTGCCCACATTTCCTTTATGTGTTTTGTGTGGATCTCAGAGCAAACAGCAACTTCTGCCTTATACAATATTAAGAAACTGGTTTTATGTAACCGACGTGGAGAGTGTTTACTGCGCCGTACGCACTCTCCTTATATAAAACACACACATTTCGTCTCTAAAAGGTTAAAGACGAAGCGTATCTTTTATATAAGGACTCAGTGCGTACCGCGCTGTAAACACTCTCCACTTCGGTTATAAAAACCAGTCTCTTAATGTTTTATAAGGCAAAAGTTGCTGTTTGTTCTGAGATCCGTACAAAACACATAAACGCAATGTGGGCACCACGTAGAATTTTTTAATGTTAAACCTGGTCGTACGTCAAGTTACCGCTAGGCTTTAAAAGGTTAGTCAGTACAAATATTCCGACTCGTCCGATGCGTCCGACGCGCTCCAGTGTGCGCGTACCGTAAGCGATTTCCCCGCGGAAAGAAACAGGGCGTGTCTGACGCTGTGCGGGGGACTGCTGGCTACAGGGGGCGCTACTGGACTGCTATTAGCAGAAGCGACAGACTCTTCTATTACCGCACACAGACTTAAACCATGGGGCATTTCGAGTAGCATGTAGCACAGTAGCGCACCGCGGGAATACTTCCAAAATGGATAACACCAACTTTTCATTAACCACAAAATCAAGCTCATGTGCATTTATCGCATTTTTAGCAGGGATCATCTCTTGGTCTGTGGACAGTACACAGGTTTACATCGCGGAATGTTCTGATACTTTGAACACACGCTGCCATTTTCTTTGGGTCCACACCCTGTCACCACGGCATGGCACATCCTCGGGTTAATGACGGATAAGACAGGCTGTAAATAAGTTGGGTAAATGCGAATATATTGAATAAGGAGCCGCGGACGACCAACAAGGGGTGGTCCCCTGTTTGAACGTTTAACTGGAAGCCAAAAAGTGTACTCCTTCACAGCAGGCAGGTTATTTCAGCTACATACACGACCCACATTTCTACTGTATTTGACTTCTTCATTTTCTCGTTTTTAGTACAAATACGAAGTTTTGTGACTTCGCTGTTCTTCTTTCGTGGGGGTACAATAGAAAATGCATGAAATAAAGCGCTTGGGGCTGGTCTCTGTCCGTAACAAAACAGTAGTTGCCGTCACGCTATGTATACAGTAAACGTGCCCCCTGTTTTTGCAATTTGGTTTTGACGTACGTTTCATTCGCACTGGTTTTCAAACGTTTTCTTACCTTCCGCTTCTGATATCTGACCCTTACACTTTACGTAACCTCACAAAAGACTAGCAGTTGTTTTCTGGGGACAGAGGCTGACCTTTGTTTAGAGCGACGCAATGTTTGGACTAGTCTACCAACGCGTGTCTAAAAATAAAAATGAAATCACAAGTTTTCAGGCACAGGGTGGGTCCCAGGTCAAAGAACTCAGACATATATGTTTACAATAGCTGTACAGCTCAGCGCGGTTCTTTCGTTCTTGTACCTGAAGTCGGAGGCTGATCCTGTTCACGAAACACAGCGCTTCGTTCGTAGCGTCATAATTTGAAAAATTTTTATTTATAACATTTACACAGGGCCATTATTTTATCTGATAAGTATCGGCTGTCACTTCCCGTCGGCTCGTTTCCCGTATTAACCTTTTAAAGCCTAGCTGTAACTTTACGTACCACCAGGTTTAACATTAAAAAAATTCTACATGGTGCCCACATTGCGTTTATGTGTTTTGTACGGATCTCAGAACAAACAGCAACTTTTGCCTTATAAAACATTAAGAGATTGGTTTTTATAACTGGAGTGTTTACTGCGCGGTACGCACTGAGTCCTTAAATAAAACAGATACGTTTCGTCTTTAAAGGGTTAATGTAGCCCATTCTTCCAATCGCCCACACGCACGGCGGAATGGAGGTGTTAAGTGAAAAACGATAGAAATTATTCAATTTCTTGTACCAATTAAAAACACATTAGTAGTTACATATGAGTGTTAAAGACACGGCCGATCCCAGTGACCGTGCAATCTAAGGCGTGGGTCTGCGTCTGCCCGCTTGCTGGGACTGCGGGTTCGAATCCCGCCGGGAGCATGGATATCTCTCTCCTGTGAGTGTTGCGTGTTGTCAGGTACAGATCTCTGCCTCGGGCTGATCACTCGTCCAGAGGAGTCCTACCGAGTGTGGTGCATCTCAGTGTGATCGTGAAGCCTCGATAATGAGGAGGTCCTGCCCCACTGGGGCTGTTGCGCCATGGAAATAACTAACTAGGTAGCTATCTAACTAACTAGCTAACTAACTAACTCCATGGAGCAGAGGCCTTCTTGAGAAGCTAAGGGTTTCTCAGCTAGTCAACAAATTCCCCGCGTTTTATGGAACTCGGAGGTTCATTACCGCATTCACAAGAGCCCGTCACCTGTCCCTATCCTGAGCCAGCTCAATCCAGTCCATGCCGCCATCCCACTTCTTGAAGATCCATTTTAATATTATGCTCCATCTACGCCTGGGTCTCCCAAGTGGTCGCCTTCCCTCAGGTCTCCCCATCAAAATCCTGCATGCACCTCTCTTTTCCCCCATACGTGCTACATGCCCCGCCCATCTCAGTCTTCTCAATTTGATTACCCGAATAATATTTGGTGATCAGTACAGGTCATTAAGTTCCTCGTTATGTAGTCTTCTCCAATCCCCTGTCGCCTCGTCCCTCTTAGGCCCAAATATCCTCCTCAGCACCTTATTCTCGAGCACCCTAACTGTAAGAGACTAAGTTTGACATCCATACAAAACAACAGGTAAAACTACAGTTCTGTATAACTTAATATATACCCTAAAATAAATAAATAAATAAATACAAATAAATAAATAAATAAATAAATATACTTGTTATGTTAGTAATATTTTGATCCTAACCTAGCCATAATATTTTCAAAACTGGTACAAATTGTACCTCTAACACCTAAGCAATATCAACAACGAAGCCAGCACTACCGACTTTGGATCCGTGTACATTTTGGCTTCTCATTGGCAGTTGGTTTTAAACCTGGCATATTGTGCTCCCTGAAGATGGTACGCGTGGCCTAGACCGAAACATGTCGGAGATACGTCTTAAATTTTTTTCTCCATGGCGCAACAGCCCCCAGTGGGCCAGGGCCTCCTAATTATCGAGGCTTCACGATCACACTGAGATGCACCACACTTGGTAGGACTCCTCTGGACGAGTGATCGGCCCGATGCAGAGACCTCTACCTGACAACACACAACACTCACAACAGACAGACATCCATGCCCCTGGTGGGATTTGAAACCGCAATTCCAACAAGCGAGCGGCCGCAGACCCACGCCTTAGACCGCGCGGCCACTGGGATCTGCAAATATGATGTATGCAGATTACTGTGTGGCACTGGAATCTTCCAGTTTGTGGCACAGTATATTCTGGTTTGCAGTGCGTAGCTCAGTCCAAAGTCGACCGGGTCTCTGTGTTTATGCTGTGCCGTGCATTGGAGCCAGCAGCAATGAGAACACGACACTTGTCAAGGTAAGAAAAGTTGACACCGCATTCGTGCAGGCTGCCACGACGCTTTATGTTAAAAGGTACGCTAATATCAAACGTATGCCCTATATATCATGCCAACGGTTCGCTATTACTCGACGAATCAGGGGCGCACCCAAGGAGGGGGGGGGGGGGCAGCAGCCCCCCACTCGTCCCAAAACCGAAATTTAAAAAGACACAGATTCTGTAGATATCGTGATATCAGAAGATTTACGTGATTCACCCTTCAGCTGAGAACAGCCACTGAAATCGGCTGATGACTTGTACATTAGAATTTTGAAAAATAAATTAATACAATTAAAAAAACAAGAAGCCGACACCAGTGGCCGCGCGGTCTAAGGCGTAGGTCTGCGGCCGAGCGCTTGCTGGGATCGTGGGCTCGGATCCCACCGGGGGCATGGATGTTTGTCTTGTACAGTGTTTGTGTTGTCAGGTAGAGGTCTCTGCGTCGGGCCGATCCCTCGTCCAGAGGAGTCCTACCGACTGTGGTGTGTGTCTGAGTGTGATCAAGTGAAAATAAACAACCTCGACACCTGCTGTGAGTAGGCAGAAGAGGGAAGGACTACGAAACGAAACGAAAAAAGCAAGAAGACAGGACACTGTGATTGAGTCATGGAACATGTAGTTATATACGTATGTATATAAATGCAGTTGCAGACAGCGTTATGTTGTACTTACAGCATGATTTTTATAACATAATTTTTAAAACCAAACATAAATTATATATAGCTTCAGGGTCAGCACCCGCCCCAAAGGAAGGATTGTGGGTGCGCACCTGGAGCACTGCTGCACTTACCGCAGAGCCATGCTGCCCGTGGCTCGTCTTCAGAGAGAACTGGCGCGCCGTATTGATGCTGCACCAGTCTGGTACAGAGTGCAGTCGCTTGACACAGACGCCCCGCTGGTCACCACCACCCCCCCCCCCCTCGCGCTCAATTACAATCGCTACCAGCTAACGGCGAACAAGTTCCCTCTCACAAGACTGTGAAGACGCCATCACACCAACTCGACGCGATATGCGCACCATACCAAGCGGCAACACAAGTATAAGCATTTTATGGCGATGTTTCGTTTCGTCGTCCTTCCCTCTTCTACCTACTTGTTCACAGCAGGTGTCGAGGTTGTTTATTTTCACTTGATCACACTCAGACACACACCACAGTCGGTAGGACTCCGCTGGACGAGGGATCGGCCCGTCGCAGAGACCTCTACCTGACAACACAAACACTGTACAAGAGAAAAAAATCCATGCCCCCGGTGGGATTCGAACCCACGATCCCAGCAACCGCTCCGTCGCGGACCTACGCCTTAGACCGCGCGGCCACTGGGATCGTATACGGTGATCTGTGCGAAGCAATAAGTGCCGTGCAAGCCGATATGCCTTGCGGTCTGATTGTCGGTGCGACAGGTAGTTAGAACACCGGCTGGACACCGGAGGCTCAAGATGCAATTACACAGGGGCGGTCTGCGCTTTTTGGCCCACCCTAACGTCTATATTCCAGTGGTCTTCACAGCCTTTATATCTGCGAAACCCTCGCGACTAAATCCGAATTTTTCGCAGGGCCAATATAAAGTCAAAGTGTAGTCAGTATCGCGACCAAAATACGGGATGGACGATGCGGGGTTCGAATTCTGGCAAAGGTAAAAGATTTTTGGGTTCCTAAAGTCGTCCAGGCCATCTCTGGGGCGCACCCCAACCTTCTGTTTAATGGGTACAAGGGTTGTTTCCCGGGAGTAAACCAACCATAAACCTCCCTCTAGCCCGGACGTTAAAAATGAGTGGAGCTATACCTCTACTCCGCCTATACGCCTTCACAGAGTAAACAGGGACATACCTACCCTTGTACTTGCGGCTGTGAAATAAACGTATACATTCTGTGTGTAATAATTAACACGTCCCATAACCTACTGATCTACTGACTCTTGAACAAATGACGCACTGTCATTTGCCAGAATAACGGAGTCCTTACCTACAACGCTGTGAAAAGCTTGAAAATCGTGTAACAGATGTTTTTCGAATTTTTTTCTGAAATATACTTCAACGTCTTTAATAGAAGACTGTCAGGAATCAACCAAAGGAACGATATCAACCGTACCAAGTGGAGATTACACTTATGCAAAGCGACATCACGTTGTGCTGTAAAAGTTTAAGAAATTTTTTATTTATCATACCGCGCTCTGTCGATAATCAAATCACAATATTCAGTCCAACACAATGTACTGTATCGTTTTCAGGTATTCTGTATTAGAGTACCTTGTTAACATTTTAAAGCCTAGCGGTAACTTTACGTACCGCCAGGTTTAATATTAAAAAATTCTACGTGGTGCCCACATTGCGTTTATGTGTTTTGTACGGACCTCAGAACAAACAGCAACTTTTGCCTTATAAAACATTAAGAGACTGGTTTTTATAACCGAAGTGGAGAGTGTTTACAGCGCGGTACGCACTGAGTCCTTATATAAAACAGATACGCTTCGTCTTTAAAGGGTTAATATTCTCAGTCGAAAATGTGACGAGAGAGTTTGTGGTTCCAAAGGCGATGACTACGAATAAAGACGCAGTGTGGTACGGTAGAAACGTGCGAGGCTTCGGAGGAACTTGCTGCTTCCCTTTTCATGTCACAAGAGGATGGAGGCAAGAGGTTCCCTAGAAATGACAGTAACTTTATACCGGACATGACTGAGTCAAATCCCCATCAAAGTAACTTATTTTGATTCGTAGTACAAGGTAAAAAATATTAAAATGTGTCAATTCGCAGAACGTCAGCAATAATCAAAGCTGCCTTATCACTGGCCCAGTGATGAGCCACGCGCGCTGTGTGTCAGAAATAACACAGCAGCAACAAGTCTTAGGAATATGCGATAACTGAGTCTGTCGAGGTCGGATAAATATGCGAATGCTCATGTAAGCTTTTATTTACCAACTATTGCACGTTAACTTTTCACGCTGCTACATGTTTCGGCTGATTATTACAGCCATCATCAGAGGGTATCCTTTTTAGACATGCGCAGCTTGGAGTTTGTCATTGAATGGCAGTATATATATAAATGCCATAGCCACTGATTGTGGCGGCTGTAATAATCAGCAGAAACATGTAGGAGTCTGAAGAGTTAATGTGCAGCAGTTGGTAAGTAGAAGCTTACATGTGCGTGACAGCTGCACGGGACATCTATTATATTAAGTATGCCCTATGCTGTTGTGAGTCAAGATGGTCTTACGTCATAACAAGTACAGTCCGCCCTACGTTGTTGTGAGTCAAATGACCCTACCTCATAAGAAGTACAGTATGCCCTATGTTGTGAGTCAAATGACCCTACCTCATAACAAGTACAGTATGCCCTACGTTGTTATGAGTCAAATGACCCTACCTCATAACAAGTACTGTATGCCCTATGTTGTGAGTCAAATGACCCTACTTCATAACAAGTACAGTATGCCCTATGTTGTGAGTCAAATGACCCTACCTCATAAGAAGTACAGTATGCCCTATGTTGTGAGTCAAATGACCCTACCTCATAATAAGTACACCATTACAAGTACAGAATGCCCCATGCCGGGGTAAGTTAATATCGCCATTCCTCTAAACAAGTGCAGTATGCCTCATACTTTGGTGAGTCAGTACCGCCCGACGCCGTAAAAAAGTACACAGTTTCTACGAATTGCGTATGAAACGACAGACTTTATCTGTGAGGGGGTGGGATAGCTCAGTCAGTATAGTGACTCGTCAACGAACTGGACGACCGAGGGATCGTCCTTATTCCGGCAGATGCAAGACATTTTTCTCTCTTCGAAACGTCCAGAGTGGCTGTGGGCCCACCCAGCCTCGTATTCAACACACACCGGCGCTTCTAAACCCCGCGGTAAAGCGGCCGGGGCGTGGAGGTTGCCACTTACATATGCAGTGCCGATATTAATACCACGAGTAGCTAAATGTCCCCACAGCCTTACACTTTAGCCGCAGCTTGAAATTCGTATGAGTAATGTTTAACAAATCATTTGCCATCTCACAGAGAACACTCACAGCCTGCATTAAAAAGACCAATGGCTGTGTATTGTGAGAAGCACGCGTGACACGTGCACACACTGTGGGTAAAATGTTAAGCTTTTAAAGTTAAAGTGGGGGGTACACACAGACACTGACAACATTTTACCTTTGCTTCCCTTCTGCATCCCTCCGTCTTTTACCGTTTTTTTCCTCTTCTCCCTTTCTACCGTCTCTCATTTCTAAGAAAGCAAATTCCGGAAGCTACACAAAAGGTAGATATTTTTACCCCTATCGGAATCGATCCGTGGACCCTTGGTAACCTATCCCATAGCACAGACACTAAACTGACTGAGCTATCCCGACTTATAAATTTCTGTCCAGCCTGTCCAATTATGGTTTTATCTGTACCGATGCTGTATTCTGGTTCTACTTCCGGTTCGGGACACTTCCTCTCTAGCTGTCGATGCAGATACCAGTTCTGTTCAACGGTGGACGTCTGTGTGCCCGGACTTGACAGAGGTCAGTAAATCTGGGTAATTACATTAACCTTTTAAAGACGAAGCGTATCTGTTTTATATAAGGACTCAGTGCGTACCGCGCTGTAAACACTCTCCACTTCGGTTATAAAAACCAATCTCTTAATGTTTTATAAGGCAAAAGTTGCTGTTTGTTCTGAGATCCGTACAAAACACATAAACGCAATGTGGGCACCACGTAGAACTTTTTAATGTTAAACCTGGTGGTACGTAAAGTTACCGTTGGATTTAAAAGGTTAAAGACGAAGTGTATCTGTTTTATATACGGACTCAGCACGTACCGCGCAGTAAACACTCTCCACTTCGGTTATAAAAACCAGTCTCTTGACGTGTTTAAGGCAAAAGTTGCTGTTTGTTCTGAGATCCGTACAAAACACATAAACGCAATGTGGGCACCACGTAGAATTTTTTAATGTTAAACCTGGTGGTACGTAAAGATACCGCTGGGCTTTAAAAGGTTAAGACAGGGGCATAAAGGGGCATCGCGTTATTGGCAGTGAAAAGCGGAGGCCAGCTAACACACGTAGGCAGGTGGCACCATTAAATATTTATAACTTCTGTTTCAGCATCAACAAAACCCTGTATTGTATTGACACACATTAGTTACGTATTTCGTAAGTGTACTACCCTTAGAAAAAACATCAGTTCTTCCCCTGCAGAATATTAATTGGTTGATCTTTCAAATGCTGAAGCAATGTAAACGAATTTATAACCAAAAAATTGTAGTTATTACAAAATGGAAAACACTCCTACATGTTGTGTGGTGATGGGTTTATGGACTTTATCCATCGTCCGAAGAGTAAAATATTAAAAATATTAAAAAAAGGTCCAGTGATAGAGGCTAGCTCTGTCTAAGGGGCCCAACAGGGTAGCTGTTCTTCTCTTTTCCCGGTCCATTCACCTGAGGACGGAAGCAGAGCCAGCTTCCGAAACGCTGTGATTTTAATTTTTTAATATTTTTAATATTTTACTCTTCGGACGATGGATAAAGTCCATAAACCCATCACCACACAAAAATTATACAGCGTCGTCAAAAACTTTTAGAATTTATTCCTACGTGTTTCGGCTACTGTATGCAGCCATCTTCGCAGAGTGGCAATACACAGGGTATGTATCAGTACACCCTAAGTTACAGACAACTTGCTCTTACATAACTTCTCATCCTACAACAGTGACACAAGTTTAATCTAATTTCCAGATATACCGCTCGATTAACCCTTTAAAGACGAAGCCTATCTGTTTTATATAAGGACTCAGTGCGTACCGCGCTGTAAACACTCTCCACTTCGGTTATAAAAACCGGTCTCTTAATGTTTTATAAGGCAAAAGTTGGTGTTTGTTCTGAGATCCGTACAAAACACATAAACGCAAAGTGGGCACCACGTAGAATTTTTTAATGTTAAACCTGGCGGTACGTAAAGTTACCGCTAGGCTTTAAAAGGTTAGAGGCGAAACGTATCTGTTTTATATAAGGACTCAGTGTGTACCGCGCTGTAAACACTCTCCACATCGGTTATAAAAACCAGTCTCTTAATATTTTATAAGGCAGAAGTTGCTGTTTGTTCTGAGATCCGTACAAAACACATAAACGCAATGTGGGCACCACGTAGAATTCTTTAATGTTAAACCTGGTCGTATGTAAAGTTACCGCTGAAGAAGTGTCATTATGTCGAATGTCTGGATGCAGAACCTTTCAGCAACTCTCGTACTACAATAATTCTAACGTACAGATCTGCGCTCTTCTGAGGCGTTACGCAGCGTCGAATTGTAATCATTTACCGACGTTTCGTGATAATGTATCGGTCTCAGCTTGACCCTTGAAGGTGGAATCGATAGTTCTCCCGAAACTTCGGTAAATGATTACGATGCGACGGTGCGTAAAGCCCCAGAAGAGCGAATATTTCATCAACATCGCGGCGGAAGCCTGAAAACACGGATTTTAACGTAATTTTTACAACACTAAAAGCCGCTGTTTTTAATTTTTTACTGTTAATGGTATGCCGATGTTGTATACTTTACCATTTACAGTTTGACAAATCCCGACGGCGTCACTGGAATTTTTCATTGACATAATCCGTCCGGTCGCACTATGGCCCTGGGGTTGACTCAACCTCTAACAGAAATGAGTACCAGGAGTATTTCCTGAGGGGTAAAGGCGGCCGGTGCGTAGGGCTGACAACCTTACCACCTTCATGTGCCGATTGTCTAGAAATCTGGGAGCCTCAACCTCCTGGAGCCCTAAGGGCCTGTACAGGGACTGCTTTACCTTTTAAAATTTGACAAAGCTGTGCAATAACATGCATACGTTTCTTACTATTGATAGTCCCTGAAGATGGCTACATACAATAGCCGAAACATGTACGAGTGGTTTCTATTTGGTGCAGTTTGTTTGTTATAAACTCGTTTATGTTTATAAATCGCAGAGAAGACGTACAGTATTAAACTGAAGCACTGCGTTTACTGTGAGGTACGAACTGAGAAAATGTAATTAAAATGGCCAATCCTTACGCATAAAATCCAAGACTTCCTATACTGTTGTTAGGCGTTATTATCAATATTAGGAGTTTCAAACAGACCAACAATTGGCAACAATAACGGCCAATGAGGTATACCTACATTTGAGTCTGTATTGCAGCACAGTCTGTTGACGAACAAGTATTTTGTGAATAGCAGCAACGCGTATTCGAGCAAGCTGGCTTACATATCTTACATAAAATCCAGTAAGATGCAACGGTATGTGACGCTTGGAGTTCCATGGGCCGCCTCCAGATGGCAGGACAACTATGAGAACGTTGGAGTTCCACAGACAGCCACTAGATGTCAGGAGACGTAAATATAGAAAACTGCGTTTTCTACGTGGTACGACCTGAGCCTGTAATATGATTCAGCTTTATTTACGTGTTTTGTATGGACCTCGGAATAAACCGCGATTCTTTCCCCATACAGCATTAACTGACTGATCTTTAAAACCCTGTCGGGGTGTGTTTACTGCGCGGTACGGACTGAGCCTGTACTATAATTCAGCTTTATTTACGGATTTTGTACGGACCTCAGAATAAACAGCGATTCTTTCCCCATATAGCTTAAATGATTGATTTCTAAAACCCCGTTGGGTTGTGTTTACTGCGCGGTAGGGACTGAGCCTGTAATATAATTCAGCTTTATTTACGGATTTTGTACGGACCTCAGAATAAACAGCGATTCTTTCCCCATATAGCTTGAATGATTGATTTCTAAAACCCCGTCGGGGTGTGTTTACTGCGCGGTACGGACTGAGCCTGTACTATAATTCAGCTTTATTTACGGATTTTGTACGGACCTCAGAATAAACAGCGATTCTTTCCCCATACAGCTTAAATGACTGATTTCTAAAACCCTGTCGGGGCGTGTTTACTGCGCGGTACGGACTGAGCCTGTACTATAATTCAGCTTTATTTACGAATTTTGTACGGACCTCAGAATAAACCGCGATTCTTTCCCCATACAGCTTAAATGATTGATTCCTAAAACCCTGTCGGGGCGTGTTTACTGCGCGGCACGGACTGGACTTGTTCAGTAAAAATGTGATATACTGACTATGCAAAAGCAACAAGAGGCCGGAGAAAATCGCGTGATGAGGAGTTCGTAATCTGCACTCCTTAATCCACGTGGCCAACAGAGTCATCATAACAAGGAGGATGAGGTGAGCGGGGCATGTAGGAAATATTGGTAGAATTCCGGCCTGCTGGTGGGAAGAAGTGAGGAAAAGAGACCACTTGAAAGACCTAGGCGTTGATGGAAGGATATTTGCCGTGAGGGCCACGAAAACATGTGAAACAAAAAGGGAGAATAAAGGTCATATTCGCCTGTCTGCGTAGGATTCGGGAAACAATAAAATTGTTTTCATGAAATTTTACGTTGGGGATTTTCATGAAATTTTACGTTGGGAATTTTCATGAAATTTTACGTTGGGGATTTTCATGAAATTTTACGTTGGGGATTTTCATGAAATTTTGTCGACGCGTTTCCGTTTGGTTAAAATGTAACAAAAATACTCTGTAACAATTTTCAGTAAAACTCATATCCAGTCCTTCGATCATCCTTATTTTAACTCATTAAACATTTACCGCGGTGGAGAAGTTTATAATAATATTTGCAGAGAACATGGAAGTACAGAGCCTTGTGTTAAAACAAATACAGCCCTTACTTTGCGTTATTTCAGGCTTTCGCTTTGGTGTAAATCAGATCTTCGCGTTTCTGTTATACGAAGCAGCGTTGATTAGTAGTTACTTGCTGACGTCTGGGGACACCCTATCGGTCCCATCTTCAAGGGTCAAGGGGTCTTGTTTTTGACGTAGGCTTCTGTCTAGTCATTTGTAGAACTGGAGTTCAAGTTTCATGCATGACCTTCCTAACTCTTGTGACACAAAGTCTTCGAATAAGGGCCTATGGACTCTGGCCTTCCTTGACATAACGTTGTATATTTAACCAAATACTGACCTTTCTGCCCCATTTACTGCGGTTGTCACTTCACGGATACCTTCTTTATGAATGACATATTTCTAAACGATGGTTCATTAACATCATCGTCGTAGCCCTCACCTCTTCTACCTACTTGTTTACAATAGGTGTCAAGATTGTTTATTTTCACTTGATCACACTCAGACACACACTACAGTCGGTAGGGCTCCTCTGGCCGAGGGATCAGCCCGTCGCAGAGACCTCTACCTTGACAACACAAACACTCACAAGCGACAAACATCAATGCCCCCAGTGGGATTCGAACCCACCTACGCCTTAGCGCGGTCACTGGGATCGGTTGGGTAGTTAACAAGGGCTTAAAATTTCGATATATGCCAAGGTGTGTTACAGCACACTAGCACCTTGTAAGGTGAAATTTTTAGATACGCTGCAATACAAGGCTAGAACACTAATTCAAAAAGTGTTATCCGCACACCCCCAGGGTTCGGCGAGGCCTGGCCAGGGGTCAGAGATATTACTTATGATTTCGTTTGCAAGCTAGAAAGGAACATTACTGAACTGCATAGCTTTCATAATTTACAGACTAACTGTACGGAGCAGCCTCGTATTACAAGACGGAGCCAGGACAGTGGAATGAGTACAGGGGCTGGGCTACGCGCTGGACGATCCAGGGTTCGAATTCCGATAAGTGTAAAGGACTTTTCTCTTCCCCAAAACGTCCAGACGCGCTCTGGGATCCACCCTAGTCAATGGGGTTATTTCCCGGGAGTAAACGGGCCGTCGCGTGATGTTGGCCACTCACCTCCATCTATGCCGCGGTTAAGAATGAGTGGAGCTAAACCTCTAATCCCTTTATACGCCTCCATGTCGTGGATGTGGACAACGTCACGTTTAGTACCTTCAGTTCCATAACACAGTGCACAGCCCGATCACAGACAATAGCTTTTATTCCCCTTCAGTGTTTACCCTGACACAGCTTCGTTGCCATTACGGCTAGGAAAATAATTTTGGTTTTAATATATTTTTATACTGAATCAATAAAGATCTTAGGGTTTCAGGGCGCTTTTTTATTTGTAAATATTCACAGTTGAAATATTACCACAAAATTATGCCTAAGGGGCCTGTGTTTTTAAATTATTCTGGGGAAGAATTCCACTGGATTAATGAGAATTTATAAGGGGCCCCCTACACCAGAAACTTTGGGCAGCATTTCTATGTAGCCTTATCACTCCACTAACAGTCATTAGATTAGTACTAGAGTAACAATAATTTTGGGGAGGGGTCCCGCAGGATTAATGAGAATTTATAACTGGTCCCCTGCACCAGAAACTTTGGGCAGCATTTCTGTGCTGCCTTATCACTACACAAACAACCACCAGGGCATTATCACAGTACAATAACAAACAACAATACTTACACGTACAAAGTCCTCAGTGTTTTTTTTTTAGTGGTGAAGGGCCCCGCAGCAGACGCTACGGACGCACCACAGCCTTGAGGCTTCTTGTGCAACCCTATGATGAAGATGAAGATGATTATTTTTTGTCCTTTTCCTAGTGATGGAGCACTGGTGGAATGAAATTGACAGGGGAAAACCGAAGCACTCGGGGAAAAAACCTATCCCAGAGCCACTTTGTCCACCACAAATCCCACATAGACTGACCCGGGATCGAACCCGGGCCTCCGCGGTGGGAGGCCGGCGGCTAACCGCCTAAGCCATGGCACGGCCATAAGTGCCTAGTGTTTGTAACGACTTGTCTGCACACCTGAACGTATCGTCTGCTTTTGTTACAGGTTGCAGTGCGGTCGGAATGACACAGAGGGCTGAGAAACATTTATTGGTGACGATTTCATTGGTTCTCGCTGCTGCGTGCCCCGCACCTGCATGCCCGACTTCCTGTCGATGTGGTACAGGCATTTATGACATCACCGACTCCGGTATTGTTCCTGGTGCAGACTGTTCCGCTGCCTCTCTGGACACAGTTCCCGAAGGACTGGACAACAGTGACCAAGGCATTAACCTCACCAGCAACGCCATTACTGTCCTAAGCAATGACGCTTTCAACAAACTTGGAATTACCAACCTGAAGCTTCTGCTTTTGGACAACAACAATATGGTCGACCTTGAAAAAGACGCACTTCGCGGGTTGACACTGCTCCGTACACTGTCACTGAAAAACAACAGATTGACATCAATTCACCCTGATGTTTTTACTTACTGCCCTATGCTGTTCACATTATACTTAAAGATGAACTCTATTGACACCTTACATCCTGACACATTCAAGATGAATACTGTGTTAGCTAACTTGTATCTTTCGTGGAACAGGTTAACATCTCTTGATCCATACCTGTTCAGAAACAATCCAGCTTTGTGGTTGCTAGAAATCAGCTTCAACAGAATAGCTTATTTGCCCCCAGAACTTATCAATGGCAGTGCTCTAAGACACTTTGATGCCAGCGAAAACAAAATCGACACCTTGCATCCAGATACTTTCAGGGGAAATTCTAAGTTAGACCACCTTGACATCAGTAGCAACAATATCTCCAATCTCCACGTGGATATATTCAAAGAAAACACAAAGTTAGTCCACATTGACTTACGCAACAATGACATAAATGGGATTGATCGTAGAACCTTCAGAAACAACAAAGATATACAATATTTGAGTCTAAATGGTAACAAAATCACTAAATTTCATTTTGACATCCTGAAGAATGCGACCAAACTTAGGTATCTGAATATAGGGTCAAACGCTATCAGTTATTTACAGTCGAGCACGTTTGGATATAATACTGGGTTAATATTTTTAGACATCAGCCACAACAGGTTAATTTCACTAACCCACACAATATTCCAAAATAATTCAAAACTAGAATACGTTGTAATTAAAGGTAATTATATTGCATCCATCGACTCTGAATTGTTCAGAAACAATACAGATCTCAGGCATTTGGATGCTAGCTTCAACAGGATTTCGTATTTGCTAAGGAACACTTTTGTGACAAACACTGAACTGCGAGAACTGAACATAAGTAACAATGGCATAACATCATTCCATCCTGATACTCTACAAATGGCGTCAGAACTGCGAACATTAGACCTGAGTTGGAATGCGATCAAATACATCCAACCGCAAACATTTTTCACCAATACCCATCTGACATTTCTGGATGTCAGTCAGAATAGAATAAGCGACATCGATCCGCATATGTTTTTGCGAAATCCAAACATAACCGAATTTCGCATAAAGCACAATCAACTCAATTTTGTTAATGATGACCCCATTTTGTTGGCGCCCAGTTTAAGATATTTGGACTTAGATTTCTGCAATTTAAGCTACTTACCAATGAAAGCATTCCAGCACGTTCCAAACCTTAAGAGACTGTCACTCAGAAATAACAGGCTGGCAACATTTCATGACCAAATTCCCGAACAGTCACTGAATACATCCACCTCAGCCCAAAATATATTCTCAGACCTCAAGCAATTAGAAGAACTGGACTTGTCAAACAATCAGTTCACATTTCTTGATGCAAAACTGTTTGATGACTTGGATACCTTAAGACGTTTGGACCTCTCAGGCAACCCATTTGAATGTAACTGCAATTTGCAAAGTCTGAGGGCATGGTATCTCCAGCACGCTGTGCAGACAGGGAACGTTCTGTGTAATGATGACGCCAAGTCTTCCTGGGATATAGTGGACTCGCTGCAGTGTACCTCTACAACCACCACTGTTTCCTGGAATTCAGTCTTACAGACAAGGAAGATAATGCCAACAAAGGCATTGCAAAAACAGGCAGTACGTATTTCTGCAACATCTGGGCACGTGACTACAATAATCTGCACTATACTTGCAGTGGTATTCGTTGTGCCGATCGCAGTGTTTCTTTGGCGGCACTATAAGTCAAGAAGGACATCAGCACAACGGCTGTCTCCGTCGCAAGATAACGCATACTTGATCCAGGACAGCGACAGCTCTATCTGAAATATACCAAGAAATAAATCTGTAGTGACTGATTCTGTGAATGTCCGTCATTCAAGTTAGGCGGTCTAACTTACAGGCTAAACATTATTTTACTGAAAAAAAAAATCAGCAAAATATTTGACTACTGAATTGTGATTTTTTTCAATTTTATGCAGAAGCAAAACCACAGGTTCAGTATCCAGTCATTTTATATTCCTTGTAAGAAAAGGAAAATAGTTTCCTAGCAACAAGAATGGTCACACGCAACAAATAGTTTCATTCTAACTGTCTACTCTATCAGCACCTCAATATTTTGTTGAAGGACGGTACAGGGCAGTCATAGAAAGAGACTGTACCACGCTTGTGATGGCATATGCATGATGGGTTAGTTTTAGACAAAAATATATCAAAATCATAAATCTTTATAATAACATATTTACATTATGTAACTACAAATTTCATTAAATATGTTTTTGTTATATGTAAACACCGAGTTTAGTTCCACAAACCCGAGTAGACCCACACCGTTGTCACCCAGTTATGATGGTTGTTGAAACTCAACTATGAAAGCAACACGGGGTTTAAGGCTGTCACGGCGGTGAATGTCAAGACGGCTGTCGTCCGGAGTGTGACGCCGTGTAGGCTGGTACCCCTGCTGCCTGCAACATGAGGGCAGATAATTATCCGTCATCATGGTGGAGGCAGCACGAGTCTTCTGAAACGTCCGTACGTTTCTACTGTGACAAGGAAAAAAGCCGTGACAGAACTCTTACACAATGCCGTATACAGTTCTGAGCGTCATCAGAATCTAAGAAATGATTCAAAATTTCATTGAAGTCCTTAATTAAAGTACCACTTGGTTAAGATTCATTAAAGTGGGACTTATAATGAATTAGAGCTTATGTAACTTACAAAGTTAGACATGGAATGCATGTATTACGTGGGCACACCAGTTTCGTAAAATGTTTTCCGGGTCTCAAAACTTGACATGTACGTTTTTCAGTTTTGTTTCATTGCGTTCAGGCCTAACCTAGACACACACACACACACACACACACACCATGGAAACGTCTTAGTGAATTCCGCTTACGTATGTTGGCAACGGTTAATCTAGGGACACGCCTTAGTGGATTCCGCATGCGTATGCTGGTAACCATGACTTCGGCTGTTGCAGCCGGATCTTTCGCTATTATACGCTACAGATGGCTTGTTATGTGAGAAAGAATGATATATAAATGCGTTTAAAATTGCATGTTACACTCACAATATTTTAAAATTGTACTAATGTTTTTTTATGTTCATTCTCTGTTGTGACGGTACCACAATCGACATAGTATATCGATACTTCTTCGCAGCGATCAACTTTCAAACAGGAACTGCCATCTGCAGACAGATCGTTGAACTTATTGAGTCAGTTTCGATTACTCGTTTGGGTTTCAGTTTCTCTGGTTTGTTGAACGAACAGCCCTCCACATGGCCGCACCTAAATTACACGAATGCATTAAAATCAACACAACAATTAATTTGATGATATTATTTGTACCGGAAGGCAAAGTTCGCAGTTTGTATTTGCATCCCTGCACCAGCTTCTTCCGATTTTAGACCCTTTGAATTACATTCAATAATATTAGCATCCTCACCTGATTCGTCATTATCATCACAATTTATTTACGCTGTGTATCAGCATACGAGTTGGAGTAGGGAAGTCAGCAGATTAATAAACTAAAAAAGTTGACTGTTTTGTAGACTGCATAGCTGAAATGAGAATAAAAATATACAAAAATGTA
Organism: Coptotermes formosanus; assembly: GCA_013340265.1. Lineage (NCBI taxonomy): Eukaryota > Metazoa > Arthropoda > Insecta > Blattodea > Rhinotermitidae > Coptotermes > Coptotermes formosanus. Next base: position 136,662 of record BLKM01000913.1, on the reverse strand, counting down.
CAAATATGCTGTAACAGACGCCCCCAGGATTCATTCGTGGGAGAGACGAGGGAGTGCAGACAGAAAACTTGCTTCCAAGCTACGAATAACTTTTTCCAGAAAATTTTTACCTTCAACTTAAGTTTGTTGATTTCTGTCCCGAAACAGAGATGGCACCACATTGAGTATTTAACATAATCCTACTTTCCAGTATTGTATCTTACGTTTCGTTATTCCTTGTTTCTCTGTTTTGATTTCTTCAGAAAATAACTAAGGAATATACCTGGCCTACCTGCGCCTAGACATACTGCAACTCAGGTGACAGCACTATCACGGTGTAGCTTCCCGCTTGAGCCCCTGGAGAAGCATTTATTTATTAGTTGATCTAGTCTGGAAATAACCCAGGCGTAGATGGGAGAATAATATTAAAATGGATATTCAAGACGTGAGATGGGGGGAGCATGGACTATACTGAGCTGGCTCAGGATAGGGACAGGTGGCGGGCTCTTTTGAATGCGGTAATGAACCTCCGGGTTCCATAAAATGCGGGGAATTTATTGACTAGCTGAGAAACTCTTAGCTTCTCAAGAAGGCCTCTGCTCCATGGAGTTAGTTAGTTAGTTAGTTAGTTGGTTAGTTAGTTGGTTAGTTGGTTGGTTGGTTGGTTGGTTGGTTGGTTGGTTGGTTGGTTAGTTAGTTAGTTAGTTAGTTAGTTAGTTAGTTGGTTAGTTGGTTGGTTGGTTGGTTGGTTGGTTAGTTAGTTAGTTAGTTAGTTGGTTAGTTAGTTAGTTAGTTAGTTAGTCTGGAATATATCAAACGAGCTCACAGCTACCGTGCAGCACCTGTAGCTGGGTGCGAGGAAGTGCTTGGCACCTACCCCAGCTTATGAACACATACCACCATTTTGGACGCCGCGTCCGTGTTAGTAACAAACATATCTAACCCGTATTTCCTTTTCTGGCTATTAAGAATGCAGAGTTATTTCTGAAAGCTGTTTTAACATTTCTAAACTGCGAAAGCACCCTTATGAAGATTTACAAGTAAAAGTGCTTCAAGTAACCATTAACATGAATAACTTAACTGCACGCAGCATGCTCCTATTTGACACTCTAATGGTTGCTCATCTACTCAAGGAATTCCCCTCCATCTTATGTCATATGAAGGTTCATTATTATGTTCAGAAAAGGCCGCAACTTGTCCCTAATTTGAGCCAGATTAATCCAGTACAGACCCCATCCTATTTATTCAACAGCCAATCCATATTTTTGTATGAACTCTTCTCGGGCTGATGGCCGTGTCAATTGTTTAAAAACCTCCGACGTTTCAGAGACACACTCCGTCTCCATCCTCAGGGAAAGTGAGGATGGAGACGGAGTGTGTCTCTGAAACGTCGCAGATTTTTAAACAATTGACACGGACCACTTTCCTTGAGGATGGGGACGGAGTGTGTCTCTGAAACGTCGGAGATTTTTAAAGAATTGACACGTACCACTTTGCCTCAGGATGGAGATGGAGTGTGTCTCTGAAACGTCGGAAATTTTTAAACAATTGACACGGACCACTTTCCTCGAGGATGGAGACGGAATGTGTCTCTGAAACGTCGGAGATTTTTAAACAATTGACACGGACCACTTTTCTTGAGGATGGAGACGGAGAGTGTCTCTGAAACGTCGGAGATTTTTAAAGAATTGACACGGGCCACTTTTCTTGAGGATGGAGACGGAGTGTGTCTCTGAAACGTCGGAGATTTTTAAACAATTGACACGGACCACTTTCCTTGAGGATGGAGACGGAATGTGTCTGTGAAACGTCGAAGATTTTTTAAGAATTGACAGGGACCACTTTCCTTGAGGATCGAGACAGAGTGTGTCTCTGAAACGTCGGAGGTTTTTAAACAACTGACACGGCTATAAGCACGAGAAGGTTTCACAAAATTTTGTTGCCGTGAATGCCTGAAGATATATTTAATATTTTCTCCCATCCACGCCTATGTCTTCCAAGTGATCCCTTACCTTCAGGTTTATCCGTCAGAACCACTGACGTGATTACTGAAGCAGCGGACAAAAAAATGCTGTTAAACATTTTGACAATAAGCATTACTGCGCCACGGTCCATCTATAAATTTGCAGCACGCGGCTTCTTATGCAAAAACTGCTGGACTCATTGTAGCCACTGTGTAGTCCCTTGGCACGGAGGCAAAACATACTTCGAGGGCAGACAGTATAATGCGACGCTCCAAGAACACATTTTTAGATCGTTAGCAAAAATTTCGAAAAGCTAACTTTAGCTTCGTGATACCTGTAGGCCGTCCTTCTGTCTGTCCGTCGGCAAAGAACAACTCGGTGCCTACTGGAGGTATTCTCTTGAAATTTACTATTTGGTTATTTTCTGAAAATCTATCCAAAAATTTCAGGGTTCATTAAAATCTGTCAAGAATAACGGGTACTTTACATGAAGACCTGTGTACATTTATGATAATATCTCGCTGAATTCTTCTTAGAATGACAAATATTTCAGACAAAAGCTGTAGAGAAAATCAAAACACATTTTATGTTCAATAATCCCCCCGAAAATCGTAACGTTTGTGTGACAGTTTGGAAGAACATGGTAGACCCAGACAGACCACAGATGACAACAAAATACGGCGCATGCGCTTTGCATGCTGCATACCTAAGGCCCTACCTAAGCACCTACACACACACTCACGAAATATAATACTTATTGCTTTTCCCACCGCAACAATAGTTACGCGAACGCACCTCAGTGTAACTTTATACGCACATTGCCTGTTCTGTTGGTACAAGCAACAGATGGAACCGCTCGCGTGTAGCCGCATTAAACAGGCTCAACCTTAAGTTTCGTCTGATTTACATACAAAACTGGAACCAGACGGATTAGCGACTGGCATGTTTCTTTTGTTTGGTGTTGCTGGCGACACCGGCAGATGAAGTGTGAATTGGTCGCAGCTTATTTAAATGTGTTTATCTGAAAGCCAGCTTCGTGTAAACGTCTGGTCCGCAGGAAGACACAACAAGTTAGGAAACATACGCCATAATGTAACAATTCTTCCGTGTACGATAAATGTAACGTAATAGTTTGGACAAGTGCAGGAAGAGTGACGTCACAACTGTTCTCGACATCTGACACATGTTTCAATTTTTATGTTAATCAAACCGTGCATATTCTTACAACTATTACATAACCAATATATGCACTTAAAAATACAATTCATGACCCGTATAAAACTCCTACATGTTTTGGCACCGGGGTGCCTTCATCAGGGAGTTATTTAGAAAAAGAAAATATTACAACGCCAGACGCTAATCTAGGTATTGTGTCTCATTATTTTGCTACACCCTGTAGCTGCGTTGGTCTTACGAACTTCTTTCCTTGTATTTTTATCGTTGTAGACGGCTTTGGTTTGTTGAACTTTTGTGAATTTTATGCTGTTCATACTGTCCATATTCTTGTAATTAGTACAGCTACCAACTTATGCCATAAAAAATACCAACATTAGCTCTTGGCCTTATACTACTTTGTTCTGATCAACTCCCTGATGATGGCACCCCTGTGCAGAAACTTGTACGAGTTTCATATTTGTTTCTGAATGTATTTTATTTGTTAAGTGTATCATTTGGTTGCTATATTAACCCTATAAAGACGAAACCTATCTGTTTTAGATAAGGACTCAGAACGTACCGCGCTGTAAACACTCCCCACTTCGGTTATAAAAACCAGTCTCTTAATGTTTTATAAGGCAAAAGTTGCTATTTGTTCTGAGATCCGTACAAAACACATAAACGCAATGTGGGCACCACGTAGAATTTTTTAATGTTAAACCTGTTCGTATGTAAAGTTACCGCTAGGCTTTAAAAGTTTAAGTATATTCCGATTTCCCTGAATCTCTGGATGAAGAATTTTGCCCTCCGATATGCATTCAGACATTTATGCTCCTGACGCCTACAGAGATGCAAGCAACCCTTCGTGTCAAGTGGGCCTTTCCACAATTTTGAAACACGACGACAAATTTTTATCGGCTCACCCGTTCTCAAATTGTTACAGCAGGCCGCAATGACGAAATGTGTCAAATGGCGAAGCTAATAGCGACCCTTTTTTGCGAATGCTCTAAATATTATACAAAGTCTGCTAGGCCTAACTGGAACTAGACGAGTGATTAAGTAAACAAAGGGGTAAAAAATTGACAGTTGTTAATCTGGTCTAAAAGTTGGCCGCGTTTTCTTGGAGCCGTTTTCCATTCGCATCCCAAGCCAGTTGAATCCATTTCACAGTCCGCAAAATATTCCTGCAATGCCACCTTTAACCGTTAAGTGCTGTCAATCTACATGCCTCCGTATTTTGTGGCTAAATTTATTTATATATCTACCTACATTCCATGCATGCTACATGCCCCCTCTACAAAATCCTAAAAATTACAAATAAATTTTAGGATTAAAACTTACATATAATTGGTAAATTTTTTTGTGACAAACCTTGAATGAGCTCAAAAATTAAGATATAGCGTGTACTACAGCACGTGTAAATTTGAATTTGATATTCATATAAAGTAGGACCAAAAGGAATTTTTCCCCCCCAGTGGCGCAACAGCCCCCAGTGGGGCCAGGGCCTCCTCGTTATCGAGGCTTCACAATCACACTCAGACACATACCACACTCGGTAGGACTCCTCTGTACGAGTGATCAGCCCGACGCAGAGACCTCTACCTGACAACACACAACACTCACAAGAGACAGACATACATACCCCCGGCGGGATTCGAGCCCGCAATCCCAGCAAGCGCTCGGCCGCAGACCCACGCCTTAGACCGCGCGGCCACTGGGACCGGCCCCAAAATGAAACAGTCCGACAAATTCAATCTCACACACCGCCTACTAAATTTTATCAAAACGCTTGTGATCTGAGGTGCCCTCCCTATCATGCGTTCACTGTTGCTGGCGCAAGGACATGTCAAGATGTATTGTTTCTGCAGCTGTGCGGTTTCTCTGCCTCTGATCCAGCCACGAGAAGCCTTACACGCATCGAGTAATTGACAGCCGACATGCGGGCTGCATAACAGACAGACAGGCAGAATGATTAAGGGAATCACTATAGCTGCTGCTGCATTCGTAGGCCAACATACCGACCGACCGACTGACTGACTGACAGACAGACAGACAGAATAAACTACATCAGCCTCCACTTTAAAGTCGTCTTTTAAGGGTAACTAAGTTAATTTTGCTGGGCTGGGTAGCTCAGTTAGTACAGCGATTAGGCTACGGGGTGGATGGTGGATAATTCGTGTAGTGTCTAGAGAGGGGCAGAAATTTCTCTCACCTTCAAAGACTCTACACTGGCTCAGAAAATTCGATTTCTCCCCATCCCCCGGAGAAAAACAGCTAGTGCAAGAAGCTGATCGGTCATATTGACCTAGTGTCGAAGTTATCAACACGTGGATCTTTACCTCCGCTCGACCATATATCTTCATACCACTGTGTTTAATCAGCACAGCGACATTTACATTCTCTACACCAATGTTCTTTTATATAATCTCTTGGGTCTTGGCGAATGGGAGAACATTTCGACGCGGAGCCAGGCGTCAAGAATAGAGGAAGTTAATTAGATGCTTTTGACAGGATAACCGGCAACAGTCGCTAGAAACAGCTTCGTAGCCAGTGACCAGTGATGGAGCAGGGTTCTAGGGAGAGGCAGACGTATAAGGACATATAAAGACAAGGATAAAGTTAACCCTTTAAAGACGAAGCGTAACTGTTCTATATATAAGGACCAAGTTCGTACCGCGCTGTAAACACTCTCCGTCTGGGTTGTAAAAATCAATCAGTTAATGTCGTACAGGGAAATAATCGCTGTTTGTTCTGAGATCCACACAAAACACATAAACACACTGTGTGGGCAGAACGTGGCGTTTTAAGACCCAGTCCGTACCGCGCAGTAAACACACTCCGTCTCGGTTATAAAAACCAGTCAGTTAATGCTGTATAGGGAAATAATCGCTGTTTGTTCTGAGATCCACACAAAACACATAAACACACTGTGTGGGCAGAACGTGGAATTGTTTAATGTTACAGATTCAGTCCGTACCGCGCAGTAAACACACTCCGTCTCGGTTATAAAAACCAGTCAGTTAATGCTGTATAGGGAAATAATCGCTGTTTGTTCTGAGATCCACACAAAACACATAAATACACTGTGTGGGCAGAACGTGGCAGTTAAAGACCCAGTCCGTACCGCGCAGTAAACACACTCCGTCTCTGTTATAAAAACCAGTCAGTAAATGCTGTATAGGGAAATAATCTCTGTTTGTTCTGAGATCCACACAAAACACATAAACACACTGTGTGGGCAGAACGTAGAATTTGTGAATTTTAAAGCTGGTAGTATGTAAAGCTACCGCTAGGCTCTAAAAGATTAAAGGTAAAGTTATTCTTGTCTACGTTATGGAGGGATACGGAGGCAGTGGAAGCATTACTCCCTGCTTTGTGCGGCCTATTTATTCCAAGGAACAGCCCTCGGTGGGACCCACAACCGGTCTGGAATCTTACAGAAGATTAGAATCTTTTATTCTGATGGGGAAAGTTCTATCCTACAACACAGTTATAACATAATGTTATGGTTAATAGTGAGGAAGTAATTGGTACCACAGAATATGTCACGGTATAGGCGAGATGTCGTATAAACCGATGTCGTTATAACGGGGTTCGACTGTATTTAATAAATTCCTCTCAATATGCGCCGCAGCAATTCACGTAAAATATCCGTAAATTTTGTTGAATTTTAACCAAAACTGGAACTAGATGCAGCCGACATGTCCCTAGCACGTTTGGTTCGAAACCAGGCACGCTGATCCCTTACGAATAGACAACTTAAAACGACGAACACGTGGCTGACAGCCGTGGTTCTGATCCCACTGCAAGCAAACCGCGACATCAAGCACGCACATCCAAACAGGGCCTCCTCAGTGTCACCAGTCGGTTTATATCGCGGGTTTTAACATAAATATTTTCGTGCTGGGATTATAGAAACCTGTCAGACCGCCAGATTACTGTCCGCAGTCGGGCTTCTTGTTACAAAACGTGGTTACCACCAGCACCGCATTTCCGTGGCTTTTTATTTTTCTTTTTGGTTACTACGTCAAAACTGAACACAGCTTAGTCAAACACAGCGAATATGGAAGATAGAAACTGTGGTCTGATTGTACGTGTTAGCTTGAAAGTTATCTGTAGGGACTGAGGAAACACATGACAAGTTCAGGTTATTCACTCCCAGGACCCAAATTTTGAACCTGAGTCTAACGACAACGAAGCAGAAATGTTACCAACTCTACCACGAAATTTGGTAAACACGAATGGGTTTTACATAACAGAAGCCGGGACAGCTCAGTCAGTATAGTGACTAGACAACGACTTGGACTTCTTGGGTTCAAATCTCGAAAGCGACAGGAAACTTCTCTGTTCTAAATAACGTCCAGACCGGCTGCAGGACACACACAGCCCCCTCTACAATGGGTACCGGGGTTCTTTATCGGGGTTAAAGCGGCTAGAGCATGATGCTCACCGCTTACTTCCCTCTAACTATACTTCTGTCTCCTTATATGTCTTCATGCCGTGGATAGAAAACACTTTGCCTTGTTAAATGAACGCCTGTCTTCATACGCCTAACAAAGTAGTGCTTGGTTTCGGGCTTCCGCCGCCATGTTGATGAGATCTGCTCTCTTCTGGGGTGTTACGCGGCGTCTTGTGATGATTGTTTACCGACGTTTCGGGACAACGTATCGGTCCGATCTACAAGGGTCAAGACTGTCCGTCTCTTCACCCTTGCAGATCGGACCGATACTTTGTCCCGAAACGTCGGTAAACAATCATCACAAGACGCCGCGTAACACCCCAGAAGAGAGCAGATCTCATCAACATGGCGGCGGAAGCCCGAAACCAAGCACTACTTTGTTAGGCGTATGAAGACAGGCGTTCATTTAACAAGGCAAAGTGTTTTCTATCCACGGCATGAAGACATATAAGGAGACAGAAGTATAGTTAGAGGGAAGTAAGCGGTGAGCATCATGCTCTAGCCGCTTTAACCCCGATAAAGAACCCCGGTACCCATTGTAGAGGGGGCTGTGTGTGTCCTGCAGCCGGTCTGGACGTTATTTAGAACAGAGAAGTTTCCTGTCGCTTTCGAGATTTGAACCCAAGAAGTCCAAGTCGTTGTCTAGTCACTATACTGACTGAGCTGTCCCGGCTTCTGTTATGTAAAACCCATTCGTGTTTACCAAATTTCGTGGTAGANCTGTAAACACTCTCCACTTCGGTTATAAAAACCAATCTCTTAATGTTTTATAAGGCAAAAGTTGCTGTTTGTTCTGAGATCCGTACAAAACACATAAACGCAATGTGGGCACCACGTAGAATTTTTTAATGTTAAACCTGGTGGTACGTAAAGTTACCGCTAGGCTTTGAAAGGTTAAGGAAGCAGGGAGATAGACAAAAAAAAAAAGAAATCCCCTAATTTCCAAGGTTGGCAGCTATGGATATAATAGGTAGGATCCGGCACAACGGCCGAGTTCCTTTTGTGACTTGGCTTGTAGCTGTGATGTTGATCCAATAGAAGACGGCTCAAGTTGCGCGGCATGTCACAAAGCATTGTGGGTACAACACCCCCATTAATTTAGGAGCACCGCTCTGTCAGGCATTTCCTCTGCACAATATTTTCAAAGAGTTGAATTGCGGATTGAAAGACGTCGGTTTCAGTGTGTGCCAGAAATGCTTGTAAGCGGATGCTGCATACGGACAGGCGGCATACTTTCGCATACTCGTACTTACCTTACTGTGGAAATGTACAGAACGTTAGGCAGCTACCAGGGAAACAGAGAAAATTACATACATTTCATTTCCTAGTCAGCATCTCTCCTACCTACTCACAGTAGGTGTCGAGGCTATTTATTTTCACTCGATCACACTCAGACACACACCACAGTCGGTAGGACTCCTCTGGACGAGGGATCGGCCCGTCGCAGAGACCTCTACCTGACAACACAAACACTGTACAAGAGACAGACATCCATGTCCTCGCTGGGATTCGAACCCACGATCACAGCAAGCGCTCGGCCGCAGACCTACGCCTTAGCGCGGTCACTGGGATCGGCGAAAATTACATAATTAAGAGCTTAATATTCAACTGTGTAGGGCACTGACAATGGTATATGACTCAGTGACACTACCCCCCTCCCCCTTAATTGTGACTCACAGTATATTTATGTGTTTTGTGTGGATCTCAGAACAAACAGCGATTATTTCCCTATACAGCATTAACTGACTGGTTTTTATAACCGAGACGGAGTGTGTTTACTGCGCGGTACGGACTGGGTCTTTAAGATTCAACAATTCTACGTTCTGCCCACACAGTGTGTTTATGTGTTTTGTGTGGATCTCAGAACAAACAGCGATTATTTCTCTATACAGCATTAACTGGTCGGCTTATATAACCGAAGCGGAGTAACTAACAACTGACAGCCGGCACATCTCTTGCAATTCTTGTCACCTTAAAACAGCAAAATACAAATCAACGGGCCTCTACCTACAACAAAAACAACAGAAGACTTTGCGTACGTAAATAACAAGAGAAGAACGCCACGGAAGAGAAGACACAAAACGAAAGCAACATGAAAACAGTAAATAGTGACTGGGCCACCAGAACATCTTTACTTGCAACTGCTGGGAAGACCAAACACGCCCCAAAAACGTAAAACGGAGAAGGGCCCCATATATAAAAAAAAATTAAAATCAAAATTCAATATCCTTGGACACAGCCAAGGTTCATATATTCATACAGATATTAATTACTTCCAGTTCGAACTCACTAATTCATTTTTAATAATTTTAACAGTTTTAATAATTTTATTCTATATTTCTATTTTAGCGCTGTTAAATTTTAACAAGGCCGATCCCAGTGGCCGCGCGGTCTAAGGCGTAGGTCTGCGGCCGAAGGCTTGCTGGGATTGCGGATTCGAATCCCACCGTGGGCACGGATGTCTGTCTCTTGTGAGTGTTGTGTGTTGTGTAGGTAGAGGTCCCTGCGTCGGGCTGATCACTCTTACAGAGGGAGTCCTACCGAGTGCGGTGTGTGTCTGAGTGTGATCGAGGAAGTTCACAGAGGACGCGTAAGCCCACTAAGGGCTGTTGGGCCATGAGAAAAGAAACGCCGTTATATCTGCATTTCATGCGTTCGTCATCGTTTCTTAAGCGGTTCTGCGCCGTTAAAATTGCACGTTAAAAAAGTTACTTCAATTATATTATTATTATTATTATTATTATTATTGTTTATCTTGGCAGCCCCTGTCGTTCAGTGCGTTATACTAAGCACAAACAACACATAAAATAAAACCCCAACCTCTTTTAATAAACCTGACATGGGCCCACTTACCGTCAGGCGTGGAGATTTGAACGCGCGAGTAGAAACCGTTCCCAGACCGCTGACCACGGCTTCTTTGAGGCCGACTTTCCGCCCAGCCCTGCAGTTCTTGGCTTCCAGCCCTTCCTAGGGATCATGACTAGACGTCAGTAAGCAGCTGAGAAGACCCTTGCCATGGCTTTGCTTTGAAGGCTTCCTTTCATAGAAGATGCGGCTCCAGCGATGTCGTGGTTGCACTAATCTTGCTGCACAACCACTGGAGGTTCTGTGGCAAGGTTTTCAACAGCTTTCATGATGGTGGTGGTGTGACAGCATTTCAACAGCCAGAAATCTGTAACTGATAAATGAGAAAACACGTGACAGGAGTTGCGTTGCAAGGGACAATGACGGAGAATGAAATAAGGAAAATTTGGAGACGTGTGGGAACTTGTGACACACGGAGGGCTTCTTGTTTTGATCAGGCCGAGAATATTCAGTGATTAACCTTGCAAATTATAGTGGTCTGTTTATGTACAGCCAGGCTTAATATTCAACAATTCTACGTTCTGCCCACACAGTGTATTTATGTGTTTTGTGTGGATCTCAGAACAAACAGCGATTATTTCCCTATACAGCATTAACTGACTGGTTTTTATAACCGAGACGGAATGTGTTTACTGCGCGGTACGGACTGAATCTTTAACATTCAACAATGCTACGTTCTGCCCACACAGTGTATTTATGTGTTTTGTGTGGATCTCAGAACAAACAGCGATTATTTCCCTATACAGCATTAACTGAATGGTTTTTATAACCGAGACGGAGTATGTTTACTGCGCGGTACGGACTGAATCTCTATATATAATTCAGGTACTTCTCGGTCTTTAAGCGGTTATTGGAAGCTTCTTTTACTCCTTCAGGTTTACACAACACAATGCAGAATCAACAGAATGTTCCTCTGAACATAAACAAGGCTGTGCACATCTTACCTGTTTGACACCGATGAATCAAACCTTCATCTGATCAGGTGCTTTCTATGGGGTACGCGTTATAAAAGCAGTAAAATGAACACGTGAAACAAATAAGTTACATTAACCCTTTAAAGACGAAGCGTATCTGTTTTATATAAGGACTCAGTGCGTACCGCGCTGTAAACACTCTCCACTTCGGTTATAAAAACCAATCTCTTAATGTTTTATAAGGCAAAAGTTGCTGTTTGTTCTGAGATCCGTACAAAACACATAAACACAATGTGGGCACCACGTAGAATTTTTTAATGTTAAACCTGGTGGTCCGTAAAGTTACCGCTAGGCTTTAAAAGGTTAATAAAAGCTGATATGTTGGGTTAAACTATAAGATGTTACAATGTGCCCATTTCATGCAGTTTGTACAGAAAGGGCCACCGTCTGTTTTGTAGTCCAGAAGTCTGCCAGCGTCGTGAATCTGCATGAGATTGTTGAGCAAGCTGCGATACAAATATTTTGATAGGATTAGCCACTGTTTGTGCAGCCTGAGGTTTGTTACTCTCTGCACCCTTCTAACAAATCTCTTCATTGTCGGGTTAAACGCTGTCAACCCCACGATATTGATTGGCTGTTTCACCACACAGCTGCAGCAGCTGCCCCTATGATGAATGGGGCACAGACCCACTCTTCAAATTAACCTCTTTCGTCCACCAGCAAAACTGTTTCAAAGCAATGAAAAGAAAGTTACAGTGAGGGACATCCAGGCTTACGAGCTGCGCCAGAGGAAGTTTCCATTGCGTTGTTGTTGTTCCTGATGATGATGATGATGATGATGATGATGATGTTTTTGTTGTTGTTTTAATTATTCCACTTAAATTTAGAAACACGTACCAGTGAATAATAATCTCGAAAAATATTCTTAATTATTTTAGCCAGGTGACTAGTATCCTATGGGCCGATCCCTCATCCAGAGGTGTCCTACAGAATGTGGTGTGTGTTTGAGTGTGACCAAGTGAAAAATCAAAAAACCCTCTACACCTACCGTAAACAAGTAGGTATAAGAGGGAAGGACTACGAAACGAAACGACTAGTATCCTGAGATTAGTCTGGGGAGAGAGAAAAGCTGAAAATGGGAACACAAACAGCCCGTATGCCGAATGCTATTTGTTCGAATAGGGTAACCCCCGAAAACACCTCTAAGACGTTACTTATATACCAACTTCCTCGCTGATTGTCGAGATTATAGTGATGTTTGTTAATAAATTATTCAAAAATTAGATAAAGAATGGAGTAAATAAACAAATTACTGCGGAAATCATGAAATAAATAAATAAACCACGAAAAATATACAAAAGTAAGTGATGGAATAGACAGGTAAACACATGAGACAAGTAAATAAGCGCAACAATATATAGGCCTATATAAAGGACGACTAGTAAATAAATACATATATATAAATAAAATAATACCGAATAAATAAGTACGACAGTAAATAAGCTAATAAATAAGCACATTAACACATGTGCGTGTCAAGAAATTAAAAATTAATAGATTTAATTTATTAGAAAGTTAAATATATAATTTGTTAAGTGAATAAACAGTAGATGTAACGAAGCGCGAACAAACACGTAGATTACTGGACACGTTCGAAAATAATTTAAGCAATTTCTGTCGGTCTTCTTTGCCCTTTGTGCTGGTTGACTGTTATAAATAGAGTAGCGTTTTCCTGAAACATAAGCATAATCTCGGAAAAGCGGTTTTAGAACATCCTGTATAATATAATTTACCGACAGCTTAGCATATCGAAGCAAAGCCTATTTAAGAAAATAGGCCTCAGGTTACTAAATAAGAATAATTCTGCACAACCGTATCACTCTGAAGTTAGACCCAGGTCTATTGCCTGGGATCTGTGACGTTTTATGTCTCCTCCGATGTGACACCGTGTACTCTGGTATAAATGTGTCAAAGTGTCTGAGAAACCAGAGTACACCATAAATATACATACTGCAGGTTTCTGACAAAATGTGAGTAACCAGCTGCAAAGCTACACGGTGTCACATCCCATACGGACGTCAAATGCTTTTAGTTATACCTGTGTACTAAATCGATTCTCTTTCAGAAGCGTGTAAGGAACTGTGAATGGGTGCACCGTTTCTGGAATGTGTATAGGAATTACTTTCAAAATATTTTAAAGCACAAACCGGATTAGTATCCTTTGTATAAACATCGCGTCTGCTTCCAATGGATTACACCCAACTCTGCACCGAGCCACAAAAATAACAAAGATTGACACTTCACCAGGTCACATTGCTACGCGAAGGTGTCAAAATTTTGTTGTCATTTCAAAAAAATTGAAAGAATATTTACAGAATCTCTCTCACAGTGTTTTCACATCCACTCGTCTGGAAACTGAGCGAAAGGGGTTAGAACATAATGAGTTCAACAGTGGCATAAATACCGCGCGGAGACACGTGGCTTTGGGAAAGCAGCGTCTGATTTCGGATGGGTTGTTTGTGTGTCTGAATCTGCTAGGGGGACAACTGACGTGCTGAGGTTGTCAGTTGTGTTGCGGGCAACTTAGCAACAGTGACAGTATCGAAGATGGTATAGTCGAAATAATGAAATGGTAGAGCGATGGTGAACTGTAAGGTATTTCGAACGGAGTGGCCGTTGCCCACTTGAGACTTTTGAAGGGAGGACTGAAGAAAATCACGAAAAACATTGATCAGGACACAGGGCGTTCCGCTCGGGATTCGAAGGGAATATATGATGAATGTTAAGTCCGGAGTTACCGCTGCACCCAACTGATGGATAGCTGTCATCGTTAATAGGCTGAAAATAAACGAAGAAGGAGAGAAAGAAGGGGGGGGGGGGAAAGAAGACGGAAACAAGTGGAGAAATATAATGCAAAAATGTGACAGAATTACAAAGAAAGCGTGAAAGAGAATGGGAAAAGAAGAAAAGAAGAAAGAGAGAGAGAGGAAGTGTAGAGGATGAAAACGGAAAAAAAGGAAGCAAAGGATGGCCGGGATGTGAAGATGTTTCTAACACCGCCAGGTGCCCGCTTCTCCCTCCGTCACTGTCATATTGCTAACGCGCGGACTTCTGCCGTTCTTGACGTCAAAACAGCTCTCGAGTTCACCACTGCTGAGTTGAAATGCCTAGAATCAAGTCACAAAAGGTTAAACCAAGTGATGAAAATTCTTCATCGACCCCTGCACTCTGCAAGGGAAGGGTTTAGATGTGGTCAGGACTGGGTCAGCAAATACAGACTGCCCCTCAAAAAGTTGTTACTGTTTTCACAAATAATTCAGGCAAACTGAAATTTTTCTTTGGCCTAATGAACACGTTACCGGATTTTAATGTCATCTGGTGTGTCAAATAAAAATAAAATTATTGGGTCAGTGTCACTTTTGTCCGCGTTCTGTCACCTCACTGCCTACTTTATAACATTTCAAAAGAAGATTTTGCATTCTCAAATAAAATTTTATCGAAAAACACAAGAATAACTGACACAAAAACAAAACAATACACTATCTAAATCACCCTGTAAACCAAAGATTTGCTGGAGAATACAAGAATTGCTCGGATGGTCGACAAAAAGCCCACATTTCATAAAGCTGAAGGTTCATCACCCTCTTCACAACATTCCGTCAGCGTTCCCTGTTATGAGCCAAATGAATCATATAAACCCCCAACCATCGTTTCTTAAGATTCGTTTTAATATTATCCGACATTCCATATACCTCTAAACCTTTAAACTGAAAACCCACTGTGCCGCCTTCGACAAGATCTTACAAGACACGTCCTCGACTGTCCACCTTGCCTGAATTATGCTGTTCACGCCAGAGAATATTAAATTGTTAAAGATTCTGTCATAACAGAAGGTGGCGCTGTGACGATGGACTTTCTTACTCCCGACGTTTCGGAGCATTTTAGTGCCCTCATCTTCAGGATAAAGTAGTTTCTCACCTTCCAGAGGATCGTAATGCCTTCATCTTCACTTTGAACGTGAAGACGAATGTACTGCCGTCCTCCGAAACGTCGAGGAGTATTCACACAATGACACGGCGTCACATCCCAGAAGAATTCAATCTTCAGGAACACCGCTGTGAGAACATCAAACCTCGCATCGCGAATTGAAAATACAGATGTTATAGAAGAGAAAGTGTGTCACGCTTAGTACGGCTAGCCTAAGCTTTGTAACCCGCATTATACGCACAAAGTATCCTGACACTTTAATTGCGGTGACGTAATCAGTGGCCGGTCGCGAAGATCATAAAACGAAAGCACTAATTTTATGTCAAACAGACCGAGCATCCTGTCACAGACTTAATAATAACAACCAACAAATGCACACGGTAAATACATATACAGCGTGTGTTATAAACCCCTAAATAAGTTTGGACAAACCCTTTATCATCTTCAGGGGATTCATAGCAAAAATGCACAAGAACTTCGCATCCATTTACATGTTGACAGTATCACATATTAGAAGTTCAAAACTTACAAATTCGTAGTCATATTTCGTAAAATACGATGTTAAAATATTGGGCGATAAGATACTGTATTCCGTTGTTATAAGCAATCACACATTAACCTTTTAAAGCCTAGCGGTAACTTTACATACCACCAGGTTTAACATTAAAAAATTCTACGTGGTGCCCACATTGCGTTTATGTGTTTTGTACGGATCTCAGAACAAACAGCAACTTTTGCCTTATAAAACATTAAGAGATTGGTTTTTATAACCGAAGTGGAGAGTGTTTACAGCGCGGTACGTGCTGAATCCTTATATAAAACAGATACGCTTCGTCTTAAAGGGTTAAAGTTCCTTATAACACCAGAAGTACTGTATTTTACCAAACACTTTAACATCGTGTTTTACGAAATGTGACTATGATTTTGTGTGTTTTGAACTTCAATGTGCGACATTTTCGAAGTGTAAATGGATGCAAAATTCTTGTACACCTTTGCTATGGACCCCCTGAAGATAACAAAGGTTTGTCGAACCGTATGTAGGCGCTTATAACACACGCTGTATATGTATTTACCGTGTGCATTTGTTGGTTATTATTAAGTCTACGAAAGCACAACTTACTTGCGACAGGATCTGTATTTCAAAATGAAACGAATAATATGAAACACCCGGTGACCAGACTTCTCCCTTTATTTTCGTTTTTAAAAAGCAGCACAGAAAGACATTTCTATTTAAGCTAAGATGTTGACGTGAATAGAGACTGCGGGGACCAAACGGTTGCATAAAAAATACATAAAGGGCTTCTTCATGCATCAAGTGTAAAATATTTTGGGATTTCGTTCTTACAATGGCGGACAGACGATCCACTTACTGCGACAATACAGGCTCGGCTAAATTCGATTATAGGAAGCTGCGAATTACTCTTCTATGGGCTGTTTAAGTCTCTACTTTAGGCAATGTTTTGGAAAAGTAACTGGATGGAAATGAATGTCCTAAGGCTTTCGGGAGCAGAGGCGAGGATAATATTAAAAGGCATATGAAGACGGTAGAGTGTTAGGGTGCGGACTGCGTTCATTTGGTTTGGTATAGAGGAAAACAGCGTATTTTTAACGCGGTAATAAATTTTGAGTTTTCATAAAACGCTGGAAATTTCACAAATAAATGAGCAAGATTTATCATGTAAGAAAGGTTCAAGTCTGTGGAAATCAAACAGCTGGCAGTACATGGACTGGCTCTGTACTTTAAAGTGTTAAATGAAGCAAATCTGATTCAATGTTTCCTCTCAACAAGCTGAACCTGTGCTCTCAGTAAAGGACGCAGTGGACGATGAAGTCCGTTTCTAATTAAAGGCCGGCAATTAAGTAAATCAGTCTCGCTAGTAAGCAGTTAAGTGGGTTTAACGTGGCCTCACATTCGGGCAATTTAGATTTAATCACCACTTACACACATACATAAAAATTCGCACCAAATATATTCTGCAGTTGATACAGAGTCACAAATAAATTAAATAAGCAGCATAAGGAAGGAAGGAGGGAAGGAAGGAAGGAAGGAGGGAAGGAAAGAAGGAAGGAAGGAAGGAAGGAAGGAAGGAAGGAAGGAAACTGGCAACAGCAGAAAGCAAAAGATGGAAGGGCAGATAGGTAGGTAAACAAGCAGGCAGGCAGGCAGGCAGGCAGGCAGGCAGGCAGGCAGGCAGGCAGGCAGATAGGTAGGTAGGTAGGTAGGTAGGTAGGTAGGTAGGTAGGTAGGTGGGTAGGTAGGTAGGTAGGTGGGTAGATAGATAGATAGATAGATAGATAGATAGATAGATAGATAGATAGATAGATAGATAGATAGATAGATAGATAGATGATAGATAGATAGATAGATAGATAGATAGATAGATAGATAGATAGATAGGAGGATGGATGCACTCGGTGATTGATAGTCCGGCAGACAGCAAGAGAGGCAGTGTTTGCGTACTGCCAGTGTCTGCACACTTGCATATGTGCTATGTTTCATACATAAACAAGCACGTCCTTGCACTAATTTGCCACTAAATCTATTCATTTTGAGGGGTTGACTCAAGTCGCCTCTAAACCCACTGTAGCGCCGACCGCACTACCGCAACAAGAAGGGTACATGGAATGGCTGCCCTGTGTCACAATTACGAGAGGCCTTGCCCGCAGTTTGCTCAAATCAAAAAGTCATTACTCATTGCCGCTATGAAATTTAAATGTGACGCAGGACCGGTCCAGCCCCCTGTAGACAGCAGGTGAGAATCCCTTCGCTAATTCATCTGCATAGGCCGTCCGCGGTACCATTCAAAAGCTGCTAACATCTTAGGCAGACCAACTGCCTTACATCCACACAGCGACCTCCCGATTTATGACGCCAGCAGCCGGCGCAGCTCAGTCACAACAATGACAGGGCTCCAGGCCGGAAGACCGGAGAATAGCAGTTCGATTCCCGTGGAGGGACGGAAATTTCCTTCACACTAGGTTGCTCAGACCAACTGAGGGCCACACACAGCCGCCAATTAAATGGATACACTAAAGCCTTTCCTTGCGATAAAAGCGGCCGGAGGATGAAGCTAACCAGCCACCTTCTTGCAATGTAGAATTTAAGAATACCTGGAGCTGTACTCCACTCTTACATCCTCATGTCATTGATCTTAATTAACAGGAATAACTGATGGGTTTGCTTTACGATAACGTGTAGTCTGGTAGATGTGTGACGTTTCGGAGGTACGTGCTACCCCATACAGTGTTCTGACAGAGAAAACCACGTGACTATCACTACTGACTGCAGTGAAACTCTCCTAACCTAATGACTAGGAAAAGGAAATTAATTTAGGGGCTGAATGTAGCTTATCTTCTGTACAGAAGATGGAGTTAACGTGTCCTCCGAAACGTCTTCATCAACCGGCTGTTCTGAAGCTTTGCAACATACTCCATCTTATTATTCCCTGTTCATAAAGGCATTTCCATATCACTCCACAGTACGTATGTGAACACATCAACTGAAACAGCATCGCCTAACAACCTCAGGGTTCTAATGTTGAGCGGTTCTCACGAATATGGCTGGTAACATGTGGCCTGAAGGTCAAAGTATTTTGAGACGTAACGCTGTGTCGTCACTTACCTCCATCTAGCGCCGAAATAGAGAATGAATGGAGCGATACCTCCACTCCACATGTATGCCTACACCTTCACTGCGTAGACAGGGAAATATATATTTCTTTTGTATTGTGCCCCTGGATACGTACTTCCCAATGTTTTGAAAAAATTTTAGACACTTCATTTTCACAATCAAGCAATCTTCACAATCAAGCAATCCAAGAAGACTGGATTTCTTTTGTGAAGATGAAGGCAATGCGGTAATTCGAAAAGTCGGGTGCTGCTCACTCAAACACACAACTGAACATCCCAAAGGGCTTGAAAATGCAGCAGTACCGCTGTGATTGCCTTAACTTTTACAGGATGTAATACGGTACGAGGCGACAGGGGAGTGAAGGAGACTACATAACGAGGAACTGAATGACCTGTACTCATCACCAAATATTATTCGGGTGATCAAATCGGGAAGAATGAGATGGGCGGGGCATGTAGCACGTATGGGGGAAAAGAGAGATTCATACAGGATTTTGGAGGGGAGTCCTGAGGGAAGGCAACCATTTGGAAGACCCAGTCAGTCAGTCAGTCAGTTAGTTAGTTAGTTAGTTAGTTAGTTAGTTAGTTAGTTAGTTAGTTAGTTAGTTAGTTAGTATCGTATATAGGTACCAATATTTTAGAAAGCGTGCCCCCACCTTGAAGAAGGCATTCCCCCGAGACACTTCCAATCTAATGGTTTACCATACACAAATCAACCTCCCCTACCTCCCTATCCAAAATAAAGGTAAATGTGGCCTTTTGTTATAAAAGTTTGGACACCACTGTCGCTAACAACGCGACTACACAAAATGGCGGCAACATTTAAGTCATATGTGCCTTTTCATTGCTAAGCATGCGATGAAATTTACTTTACCAAGTAATGCACTCTGTTTCTCCCCTCGTGTGAACCGAATGCAGACATCTCCTGTGGCCAAGGGCGCAGGGTGGGGGGGGGGGGCGGGGAAGGCACAGGCTCCTTACAGCACACGGTGATGCTTTTGAAATTTCACATCGCCCCACTTGATTGCTCTGTTTTTTATTTGGCATAAAATGGCGGTTGTTCATTCATTGTTGCGAGATCGGTTTTGCCACTTGATTGCTTGGAAATGAAGGTTCTTGACTTTAACAATCTCTCTACTGTTATAAATAATTCGCGTCACACAAAAACCAGTTCTAATTCTATACAGCACGCAATTTCAAGATGGCTTTTTACCTATGACGACGAGAATATAATGGAGCAGTCCTCCAGATGGGGTCAGTTTATCACACAGTAATTATAAAATGCGATTATGTCAGTACACAGGGCTCTTCAACAGGCAATTCAAGAAGGTCAAATAAAAAAAACGGTAGGACTATTTCCTGCGACCCTAACCCAGGCAGGCGATTAAATTCTTAAAGCACAAAGGCTCAAGCTGTTCCTGTCCAAACCATGAAGGTATATAGGGGAAGCGGAGGCATACCTCCACTCATTCTTTACTTCGACACTAGATGGAGGTGAGTAACTTAACGACCCGGCAGTTTTACGCCCAGGAAAGGACGCCGGTACACACGGAATAGATAGCCGGGTGGGCCCCAGGGTCGGTCTGGGGGTTTTGGAGAAGAGAAAATACTTACAGCGTAATATTAATGTAATTAATTAAACATTTAACAAGACTGCAGATCGCATTATCCGTGACGTGGTACATAGGAACGACCAAGGCGTTCTTTCTAAAAGGTTTTGACGATGGTATATAATATTGTGTGGTGATGGGTTTATGGACTTTATCCATCGTCCGAAGAGTAAAATATTACAAATTAAAAAATTAAAATCACGACGTTTCGGAAGCTGGCTCTGCTTCCGTCCTCAGGTGACTGGAGGGGGAGAAGGGCAGAACATCTACTCTGTTGGGCCCCTTAGGCACAGCTAGTCCAGTGATGGAGGCTAACTCTGTCTAAGGGGCCCAACATAGCAGGTGTTCTTCTCTTCTTCTCCTCCATTCACCTGAGGACGGAAGCAGAGCCAGCTTCCGAAACGTGATTTTAATTTTTTAATTTTTAATATTTTACTCTTCGGACGATGGATAAAGTCCATAAAAAACATCACCACACAAAGCGTTCTTTATTTCCAAAATGTCTCACGGATTCACGGTACACGCGTAAATGAAATTTAATTTATGACGGTAAGAATAGTATGGCCTTCCATGCGCTGGTTTTCAGGCTACGCACAAATTCGCAACTGCGTACTGAGCACGTCTCTTAAGGGCATTTCACTGCAATCGGAAAACAAGTCTGGGAAAAGGGACAGAAATTGCTGTTCGCCCCTAATTAGAGCGTCACTTGCATAAACAGGATTTTAACCTTTTAAAGCCTAGCGGTAACTTTACATACGACCAGGTTTAACATTAAAAAATTCTACGTGGTGCCCACATTGCGTTTATGTGTTTTGTACGGATCTCAGAACAAACAGCAACTTTTGCCTTATAAAACATTAAGAGACTGGTTTTTATAACCGAAGTGGAGAGTGTTTACAGCGCGGTACGCACTGAGTCCTTATACAAAACAGATACGCTTCGTCTTTAAAGGGTTAATGGAAAATTTCCATACTGTTCGCACCGTGCATTGTCCCTCATCAGACACAAAACACCCACCAAACACAAGCACCCTTCCTGTTTTCTTTTAAATGCTATGTATTACAACCACTGTAGGCTAGGCCAAAGCGTTTCGATACCCTCCTGACATCACCATCAGGGACTCCTGTGACAGTACGAATTACAGAAACAAAACAAAAATATAAGTGCGCGCTAAGAATATAATAAAATGTATACAAATTAGACAAACTGTGGACTGTGTTTCGTTGTGGATCCCTGGCATACCGTGTGCAGGAAATTGGTTGTTTATGTGCATGTGGATAAGACAGTAACTAGTTAGAAGCTAGTGGTTAGTTATTTAGTTCTAGTAAACAGCAATTAATGAAACACTTTAAACAGTCAACAAATATTTGTGTATAAGCCCTGCGCCGAATTTTTTCCGAACTGGAAGGTTGAAATATGCCAGCCCAGAACACATCCGGGACCAACCCAGCCTCTTTTTCAGTGGGTACCTTTGGACATGCCGGTCCCAGTGGCCGCGCGGTCTAAGGCGTGGGTCTGCGGGCGAGCGCTTGCTGAGATTGCGGGTTCGAATCCCACCGGGGGCATGGATGTTTGTCTTGTACAGTGTTTGTGTTGTCAGGTAGAGGTCTCTGCGATGGGCTGATCACTCGTCCAGAGGAATCATACCGACTGTGGTGTGTGTCTGAGTACGATCAAGTAAAATAAACAACCTCGACACCTGCTGTGAACAGGTAGAAGAGGGAAGGGCTGCGAAACGAAAGCTTTGGACATAGCGGCCAGGTCGTTGAATAAGAATGAGTGGAGGTATACTGACACTCTCCCCATACGTCTTTATGGCGTGCATAGTGACAAAATTTACAGTTTTAGTGGTCTAGACTGAGGGTGTTCGAGAATAGGGTGCTGAGGAGGATATTTGGGCCTAAGAGAGACGAGGCGACAGGGGAGTGGAGAAGGCTGCATAACGAGGAACTTAATGACCTGTACTCATCACCAAATATTATTCGGGTAATCAAATCGAGAAGAATGAATCGGGTGGGGCATGTAGCACGTATGGGGGAGGAGAGATGTGCATACCGGATTTTGGTGGGGGAGACCTGAGGGAAGGCGACCACTTGGGAGACCCAGGCGTAGATGGGAGGATAATATTAAGACGGATCTTCGGGAAGTGGGATGGGGGCATGAACTGGATTGAGCTGGCTCAGGATAGGGACAGGTGGCGGGCTCTTGTGAATGCGGTAATGAACCTTCGGGTTCCATAAAATGCGGGGAATTTCTTGACTAGCTAAGAAACTGTTAGCTTCTCAAGAAGGCCTCTGATCCATGGAGTTAGTTAGTTAGTTAGTTAGTTAGTTAGTTAGTTAGTTAGTTAGTTAGTGATCTATCAGCTTACTGCCAGCCTGAAAGGAACATTCTTCACTGACAGACAGGTAGGCTAGCAAGAATAAAGTCTCAAACGTATTAAGACTGTCACAATGACTTTATACGAATGGCACAACTTTCACTTAAACATGTGTGTAAATAAATGCGTTTTGTTTATTCAGCACGCACATTATGCGTGTCTGTGGAACGAATTCGCAGCTCGGCTTCTATATGATAATCATGATTTCTCTGAAGCACTCAATCCTTATGTTGCAGTTTTGAATTGCGTTATGATCTTTTTGTTCCATCCCTACCCCAATCATCTATCACGGCCGCCATCAGCCTTTCAGCAACAAGCCGATGAAGACACGCGGTGTGGGGTGAGCCTGTCCTCACCTGGACAGAAGAAACATTTATCTTCATTTGCTCGCACTTTGTTGCAACTTGTCTGGGACACCAGGAACTGGTTTTGCCGGGGACACAGAACTTATCATGTTGCTGGGATATAAGACACACTGTTATCATGTTACTACGTGTTCTACACACGTTTATTGCCACTTCCCATCCCCTCTGTCTCTCACGAACAACTGTATGCCCTAAGTTTAGAAGGACCGTAGGCGTGAGACAAAATTCGCTGACGAAAATCGGCTAAATATCACTGTGTAGAGGTTATTACGCAAAGCGAAAGCAGTGACAAGCCTAACCCAGTCAGCTGGTAGGTAAAAACGTGAAATTGCTCCTATCCATGCCATAAAGGCGTATGGAGGAGTAGACGTATAGCTCCAATCATTCTTGGTCTCAACACTAGATGGAGGTGGGTGGTCGAATTCACGTCCCCTCCTCTTTATCCCGCTGAAATGGGAATAAATAGACGTTGGGGTTAAAGATAGGGTAAAGGTCAAGTCGTCTGCATGCTTAGGTAAGCGTCACACCATGAAATCTCACGGGCGACGGGAGGAATATGAGGGCGCCGAGAGCATCCACAAACCCGGCGCCAGACGGAGAGGGTAGTGAGGCCGACGCTTTGGGCGTTTTAGCCCTGGAGAAAGCGCCCCCCCCCCCTACTGATTGGGTAGCGCCAGAGGCGGGCCATAGCCTTAGGGGTAAACAAAATAAGTATTTTGCCCATTCCCGGAGTAGAACCACGTTCTTCGGTCGTACAGCCCGTAGCCTCTTCAATATACCGACAGGCTGTAACCCGTGTTGTCTTTAGAGATGATAATGGTGGTGATGATAATGATGATGTTGATTTTAATAATAATAATAATAATAATAACCATATTGTGGAATCAACAGGTGCAAACCGACAGAACCATCCCCAACAGTAAACCGAACAACATAGTCCGGGATAATGAAAAAGGAACATGTATAATAATGATATATGTATAATAATGATACTGAAAAGGAAATGATAATGAAAAGGAACAAGGGAGACAGGAATGTGATAAAGAAAGAAGCCGAGAAGATTCTAAAATATAAAGACCTTATAATAGAAATACAGCGCATGTGGAATGTAAAAACACAGGTGACGCCAGTTATAATAGGAGCAACTGGAACCATTTCAAAATCCTTCAGAAAATACTTGAGCAGCGTACCGGGAAAGCACGATATCAAGGAACTGCAGAAAACAGCTATATTGTGCACAGCACACACACTGCGGAAAGTGCTAATGTAGAAGCACAAAAGAGTTTAATATTGCAGACAGCGCTATATGTACCATTAACAGTACGCGCGGAATAGCTGCGGCACTGTGTACCCTAGAAACGTGGTTTGTTTCAGGTACATAAGTGTGAATACCCTGCGTAAAGGGGATGGTGATGATGATGATGATGATGATGACGTTTTCCGATGTGTCCCGCTACGTGAGGCCCAGCATAAACCCGCTTCCGTATTATGCAGGATTTTACGAAATATAAGTTCCTTTACGTAAGGTTAATTTCACATAAACCGGTGTCCGTTATTTCCATAACGTGTGTTGTGTTCCTTGACAAAGCCGTAAACTGCCAAGAATAAACAGCGTCGGTGGCAGATGGATGCAAGTGTATACAGCATTGGTTGAACGATACTGACAGGGGAAAACTGGAGTACTGGGAGAGAGACCTGTCCCAGTGCCACTCTGTCTGTCACAAATCGCACATGGAGTGACCTGAGATCGCACCCGGTCCTCTGCGCTAAGAGACAGGTCACTAACCGCCTGAGCTATTTCACGTCTCTTCTTTTGCTACCAATATTGCTAACACTACCATAGCCCAATAAAAGATCAAAATGCCTGGAGAATCCAAATTAATGTTGAATTGCAGGTTATGTGTAGAAAACCAAATACTGTAACAACAATGTAATTAAGAAGGCTGGAATGGGCCGGTCATCTGGTAAGAGTTTCTGGTGACAAGACTGTAAAGAAAGTGTTTCTGGGAAACCAAGTGGAAGAAGAAGAGTAGGAAGACCAAAATTAAGTGGCTAGACTATTTGCCTTTATCCTGCTAATGTGGAATATATGGTGAGCTGCTAATAATGCCAGCACCACTAATGTGTAATATTTGGTGACCTACATTTGGCAACGCTGAAAGGAGCCTCTGTCTCTGTCTCTCTCTCGGCTACCAACTAGGCCCTTAAGGGCCAATTAGGCCCTTAAGGGCCTAGTTGGTAGCCCAGTAAATGTGTGCACACAGATATGACATAGGACGTCTTTCACGATTGATTCAGTGTTGAGACATTGTGCAGAGAGAGAGAGAGAGAGAGAGACAAAGAGGCTCCTTTCAGCGTTGCCAAATGTAGGTCACCAAATATTACACATTAGTGGTGCTGGCATTATTAGCAGCTCACCATATATTCCACATTAGCAGGATAAAGGTTAAGAATGATGTGAAATTAATGGGTGCCAAGAGATGGAGGAAGAAAGCAGAAGGCAGATCCGTATGGGCTATCATTCTGAAGGAGGCACTGGTTAAACTGAAGAACCGTATGCCAGAGGCGAAGCAGACTGCTAACACTAGAACTATCAACGCCGCCAAATCTACCACTGATGTTTCCTCTTTAGGTTGCCCCATAACCTGACCCAGTACCACTGTGCGTGTTTGCAAAATCACACAGAGCAGGAATACACGGTGCGGTTACACTGGGGGTCGGGGTATATTCGAGGAAGGAACCGGTTGTCAGGGGGCCTACCTGGGTAGCGCCGCGAGAGTTTGGAAGTTGCAGCGTGTATATACACAGTATAAAAGAAACAGTATACGTTCTTAGATGAGCGATAGCAAGGGTGATATTATCACGTAAACAATTTTATGCACAATTTACAAATAGCCATCAAAGGAGGGTCATGAACCGGTCGGCACAATTGCGATGCTATCTGTATATTCTGCGAACAGCAAAGTGGCTGTAACGACTGTCCCTTTGTGTACTGTCTCAAAAGAACAGTTGTGTAACATAACAGTTTCCGGTGGTTTGGGGATCAGCAATACACTCGTATAAACAATTTATTGTGGCCTGGCTTCAACGTACGGAACGCGCAATGAACATTTTACTTCTGGAACACAAATGCCCATATAATGGGGCCCTTTGCCTGATAAAGATGGCCCGAAAATATCCAAAATATTGTACACAAACGAATCAAATTTTTGTAGCGTTGGCGAGTGCATTACTGCAAAGCCTTGACTTTCAGAATTCCGCATTCTTTCTGCACAGCGTATTTATGTATTCTGTGATTATTCGCACGGACAAAGAGTGATTGGTTTCCCACACAGAACTGACCAGTAGCTACTGTTAAGACAGACAACTATGCACGGTGAAAAACATATAAAAAATTGACCAGTAGCTCTTTGTACTGGAGGTGAAAAGTGTCTTCTGTGAGGTAGGACTTTAAGATCCAAATCTTATTTTGATTATTTTCACACTTAGAATATTCAAGGGGAGGATCTAACTGATGTATTTGTTTTTCACTTTTTCGTGCAGCTACACTCGGTATAGAATATTATTGTACCCTGAAAATGGACGCAGAAAGTGTCTT
Source organism: Coptotermes formosanus (assembly GCA_013340265.1). Lineage (NCBI taxonomy): Eukaryota > Metazoa > Arthropoda > Insecta > Blattodea > Rhinotermitidae > Coptotermes > Coptotermes formosanus. The sequence goes on along the minus strand of BLKM01000913.1, from coordinate 109,756 downwards.
CCAAATGTTGATAAGGGGTTACCATAACCGACTTGACGGCGTCACAACTCAGAGGGCACTAAATTCTATCCATTTGTTCAGTACCATAACAGATAAATGCACGCCATTCTCTCGTCTGAAACACGGCGTCACGACCGGCGTATATGGCTTCATGCTCTACCCTCAGCATAAAAAGGCACAAAGGCAATTCACAAAGTAACTAACTCCAAGTAGTACAATTCCTATTGAGAAACTAATAGTCGCTCTTCTAGTCAAAAATAACTTGCCTATTAACCTTTTAAAGCCTAGCGGTAACTTTACGTACGACCAGGTTTAACATTAAAAAATTCTACGTGGTGCCCACATTGCGTTTATGTGTTTTGTACGGATCTCAGAACAAACAGCAACTTTTGCCTTATAAAACATTAAGAGACTGGTTTTTATAACCGAAGTGGAGAGTGTTTACAGCACGGTACGTGCTGAGTCCTTATATAAAACAGATTACCTTCCGTCTCAAAGGGTTAATGGCACCTTTGATTCATTTATCTTGCATAGAGGCGCCATTTTCCTTCATACTTGCATTAACAATGCCATTTCTTTGACTCTAAATCAGCAATTTAACGCACTTAATTGCTCTGGAGGATGAAGTGCTTGACTGATTTCCTGTGTCACTCTTTTGATGTGGTGTAAAAGTGTTACTGGTTAGCTGCAGCCAAAAATTAAGCCTTGCGGTTGCCTCTCGTTGTGTCAGCATTACGCGCTTTGATCGTGCTTTGTTTCTTCATTTGTTCGCAACTTAGGGCAAGAAGGGTGCATCGTACATAACGCAACCGCCATATCAGTCTGTTATTCATGGTAGCTGGGAGCATCGAAACATGAATCTACTTGTTATTGTTAATTCCTGCATTTTGAGACTTAGGCCTCTCTTCGGTTTTCTGTGCTAACTTCTGTCAGACTGGAATTTCGTTTGGAACAAAATGGATACAAAAATACGCGCATTGCATCAATCATAAAAGCGAGAAAAACTGATAAATTAAATTTAGTTTTGTATGTGGGTTTTGCAAAACATTTGTACAAGTTTTTTTTTTAAATTACCAATTTTAAACATTATGTTAAGAGCTCCACGGAAGTGAAGATTGGGATCATCTGGCTCAGTAGAGTAACCAGTGAGAGGCACTTTTGAAAATAACGATAAACCTTCCTGTTTTTTAAAATGCGGGTGAATTCGATAATTTTGTCAGCCAGTAGCTTATGAAGAAGTACGTTACACATAAAGTTTGTATAAAATAATATTCACCAACTAGTGCACCAAAACACATACAATTTTAATTCGTAAAAACCTCCTACATGTTTCGACCCTGCTGGGTCATCTTCAGGGAGAATAGTCTGTTACACTGTTGGATGCACTTATACAGTTAAGTGAGAATGTGCCTTTGCTGTTGGAGGCACATTCTCACTTACACTGTATAAGTGCATCCAACAGTATAACAGGCTATTCTCCCTGTAGATGACCCAGCAGGGTCGAAACATGTAGGAGGTTTTTACGAATAAAGATTTATGTATTTTGGTGCATTAGTTGGTGAATATTATTTTATATGATACAGTACACGGACATGGAGCACCATAAAGTTTGCTTCGTGACTTTGCTCTGTGGCTAGTAATGGAATGTAATGTTATACGTAACTCTGTCAGTCTTTAAAAACACTATATTGACTCCAACTGTTTTAATTAAAACCCCCTTTAATTACTCATTATTTATTATATTTAAGAAAGTTTAAAAATTTTTAAATGTTGAATTGTTAACGACATATTCGAACGTAGTTGACTATTCAGCTATATCGCGACGTTTTGTCAGCTATCGAAGACACAATATCACGCGACCATCTCTTGCGTCGTGTGCAGACACAGTGGTGTGTGTCTGCACTTACGGAACTGTCACCATATTACCCGGAACAGAACCACGTAAAACGACGGACCGTGAGGCCGAACGAACAGCACCGGGCCGATGAGGCAACGAACACAGCCGAGTCATTTCACAGACGGCAACTGCACGTAGCTCTGTACTGCACTACACAAATACTGCTGAGTCAGCTGGTTCCATGCATGTTGCCACACAAGTGGGTCAGTTGCCCTGTAATTTGCTAACAATATCCCCCGTTCCTCGAGAATCAAACAAAATGGCTGACATGTAATTTGACTACAGATAACAATATCCATTGTTATATACCGCTCCTTTATAGTCAACTGTTCCTTTTTACAGTACACTCGTTTCCATGGCTTCGTAGTTAAGCAAAATGGCCGACTTGAATGACGGTGTGTTATTTGTTTCTACCTACCGTATAATTGAGGTCTAGCCGCGTGTTATAATACACAATTATGACGCGAAACAACAATTGAATTGTCTTATGCATCGCTTTCTCTTTTGAGTGACATGGGTTCAAAATAATTGGCCGCGATTTCATGCAATGAGAAAGCAAAATTGTAAGGAATAAGTGACGCAGAATCATGCAGTCTCTCTTTTACGGTATGATACCAATGACAACAAACGTACGTTACAGTTGAGTTGAAAATAGAGTATCTTTCAATGTCGTGTGAACATACTGAAATATTCAAACACGTCTACGTAGAAAAATAATTTTTTTTGTAATTCTTTCATTTTAGATACTTGCACCTTCCACAATAAATTTCACAGAGCGGTCCTGCCTGAAAACTTAAAAATTTCTGGGCCGCAACATTTCAGGTTATCGTAGCGGTGTTGCTGTACATCTGAGAACACCGCAATTTTCACTCTCTGAGTTAGTGACAAAATTCCTGCTGCTTGAATTGAACCCGAAGACCCTTTACCATATCCACAACATCCTACCACTGAATCCTAAGCTGGGCCAGATGAATCCAATACATACCCTCACAGTATACTGCTTCAAGGTCCGTCTTCTTATTGTCTCTAAATATGGGAGTAGAAAAGATGGAGAACAGAAAGTCGTGTTGTGGATTTTGATATAGTCATCAACATCACCCGTATCTAAGACCAGCCTGTTCCTTCTTGATGGGTTTTGGTGTCTCCATCTTTTCACTGGTCAACTAATGTTTCTTCTGCCCGCAGGAATCCATTTATACATTAAATTGGAATGCGTGTGTCGTACATTGGTAAAAAAATATTTTTTACGCTTCCATCTATAACCCACAATAGCTTAATCCAGACTGTATAGGCCTACATTAACCTTTTAAAGCCTAGCGGTAACTTTACGTACCACCAGGTTTAACATTAAAAAATTCTACGTGGTGCCCACATTGCGTTTATGTGTTTTGTACGGATCTCAGAACAAACAGCAACTTTTGCCTTATAAAACATTAAGAGACTGGTTTTTATAACCGAAGTGGAGAGTGTTTACTGCGCGGTACGCCCTGAGTCCTTATATAAAACAGATACGCTTCGTCTTTAAAAGGTCAGTTTAATTTGAATTTTACAATTTATGTTGCCAGAAAACAGGTAAGTAATAAATTAAACAACATACTTCAATTCGTCAACCAAATATAACGCACATTTCTAATCACCCAGTACACGCATATAAAATTTCCTTCCCATATTTCATCTTTTGTTTTATGGCCATATGATGCACATCCTGCAACTGACATCAAACGTATTATTTCTGTAGAGCGTTGTAAAAATTTATTCCAAAGTTCATCTAAAAGACATTTATTCATACTGAAGATGGAGGCAGAATTTTTCACCGAAACGGCGAAAACGTTTTTGTACTACACGGTGTAAGACGCATTATTTGAGCAATAATAGCAATCAAGACCTCTCAACTGAAAAAATTTCAGCTGTTTGCTTAATACCAACAAAAACACTAAAGAGTACCCTAGTCGCCTGTAAGTTAGCACCAGACCACCCTGCCCTGTATATCCAGGCGACCACAGAAACACTTCTTGCCCCATCAATCTCTATATAAACAATAGCCCACATGTCAGGACATAGACGGACTTGTCCCATGGGCCCTATCTCACAAACTCCAGCCCACCCACCCACCACCACCACCACCACCACCACCACCACCACCACCGCTACACTGCAGTTTGTTTATACGGTTATTGTATGACTCTATCGGGTGTACAGGTTAGGTTGGATGATTGATCACGAGGGATGTGTAAATAAGGAGCCGTGAAATATCTTAATGCAATACCCACGTCTACAGAAAATTTTTGACCAGTTATTTCTACTTTCCCGATTTACCATTACACTGAACAAGGCGACTGAGTCGTTGACGTTTTCAAATGCAATTAGGGAGGTGCTCGGCTTAAGTCTAGGCCCGGGAAACGGCTTTACTGATGTATTTTCGTAATTTTCCTCAGACAATACAGGTAAATATAGGCATAACGCCTCAAATTAAGCATGGCTGCTTCTTTCAATTCACATTTCATCAGTGATCCTAGCGTTTAATGTGGTACAATCAATGCTACAGGCAGCGTCTTAAAAAATAAATAAACAAAACATAATATAAGGTTACAAAGTGGTACGTCAACGTTAGACTTTATGAGCAGAATTCTGGTACATCAAAAATTTTCTAACATTTTCCAAATTAAACTTTGTGGTACAGACATTTACTTCTGAAGCCAGGATAATTTTGTTAATACAGTGGAGAGACCGGGGTTCGAATCCCAGCAATTAGATTGCTTCCTTTCCCTAAAAGTTGAGACCGGCTCTGGGGCCGAACCAAGCACCTGCTCAGTGGGAAAAGGGGTCCTTCCTCAGGGGGTAAAGCGGCTGGGGCGTGATGTTGACCACTCGCCCTCACCTAGTACCGAGGTTAAGAATGAGTAGAGCTATACCTCTACTGTCCCTCTACGCCTTCTTGTTGTAAACTGGGACTACTTGACATTTACGTGTACAATCATGACACATTAGCGAAGAGGGGCTCTAACCAAAAATGGGTACGAAAGAGCAGACTACCTGATCCCCCACTTAGGGGAGAAGAAGAGCAGAATTATAACAAAGTAGATTTCAAACAGTGTGTGTGTGAACCGGCCATCTGTTTCGCGTATTAGTTAGTTTCTACTGCCGTTCTCAGTTGCATCTCTCTCAGTTACCATCGGTTTTGTTTCACAAAGGTATAGCGGGTGCCGCTGTCGCTATACGAGCATATCTCAGCCTTACCTCCGTTTGGAATACTTTCTTCCTACACTAGAACAAGACTGGCATTGATTTTACGTTACCGCCGCGATGTCTTGGACTTCTTGACCCTTGAATATGGGACCGATAACGTCTCCCGAAACGTCGGTAAAGGTTTATCACTCGAAGCTGCGTAACGTCCCAGAAGAGCGCAAATCTCAAGATTGATTGTGATATCTGCGATATTCTGCGATATTACGCAGCGTCGAGTGATAATCCTGTACCGACGTTTCGGGATAACATAACGGTCCCGCCTTCAAAGATCAATAAGTGCAAGAAAAAGAAGACTTATTTTCTCCCCCTTACTCGTCTTGTCCTCAGACCGGCGAACAGACATGTCTGACAAATTGCCGCACCAGCACGGCGAACTCACAGCGCCCCACTGACTGCCCGTACCGCTGCAAAAGGACAGGTGTTTCACTTGCTTCACATTTGTGCCGTCACACGCAGTGGGATCCAGCGAATTTGCTGTTTTGTTTCTCTTTCATAGCTGATCGCCATCGTTAAATAAGAATTAGATGTTTCAAACGATGCAAGGAGTCTGTTATATAGCCGCATTACGTAAAAGATGATTCAGTCATTACTAAAACATAACACTGCAACAACAGCGGGATTTCGCCTGTATAAACGCAGTTTGTACCTACAGCGTCTCTGTGTTATAGTTGACGTTTATATAACATGTAAGATTTTGTAATCTTCACCAAACATTCGAATCATCAAATCAACAAGAATGAGATGGACGAGGCATGTGGCACGTATGGGAGAGAAAAGATACGCATATAGGGTTTTGGTGGGGAAACCTTAGGGAAACAGACCACTTAGAAGACCAATGCCTAGATGGAGGAAATTATTAAAATATATAATCAAGAAATGGTATGGGATGGCGAGAACTGGACTGCTGTGGCTCAGGATAGAAGCAAGTGGCAGGCTGTTGTGAACACGGTAATGAACATACAACTTGTCTATGCCTTTCTTGTGATTCTCACAATGAAAAACGTTCATTTCCTAGTGTTTACTGAGTTATGTGCGTAACGCAAACACAGTGCGTTTCCTGTGAGTGTAAACTGAATTTTTAAACACTTCACATTATATCCAGGTTTGAATAGAGCGCTGACAGGGAGCAGTAAATAACTGTAAGAGGAGGGGAAACCTGATTTAGGGTACTTCCGGCGACTTTATCTTGAGTGTTGTGTGGTGATGGGTTTATGGACTTTATCCATCATCCGAAGAGTAAAATATTAAAATGTTAAGATATTAAAATCACAACGTTTCGGAAGCTGGCTCTGCTTCCGTCCTCAGGTGAATGGAGGGGGCGAAGAGAAGAACACTTACTCTGTTGGGCCCCTTAGACGGAGCTAGCCCCCATCACTGGAGGACGGAAGCAGAGTCAGCTTCCGAAACGTTGTGATTTTAATTTTTAATTTTTTAACATTTTAATATTTTACTCTTCGGACGATGGAAAAAGTCCATAAACCCATCACCACACAATATTATACACCATCATCGAAACCTTTTAGAATTTGTCTTGAGTACCTCAGGAAAATCACGGAAGAACTCGATCTGGATAGTAGATGTCTCGGGAGATTAGATAGGCGCCGAGACAAAATATCAGGCCTGTTCAAAAAGTTCCCGGAATGGGCCACTGAAACACGATATTTCCAGACACGTTTTATTAAACATTACCCATGTCGATTTAGCAACATCTTCCATTAATACAATTCCCTGGCGTTAACATTTTCCCCAGCATTCCACACAAACTTTCGAACAAATTTGATTTAGCGGTTCTGACGTTTTTAGGTGCAATCATATACTCGCGAAAAGCGCCTATTATCTTCCTCATGTCCGCCCATCTGTCTGTCGGTCCGCAAGTCTCAGCGAGTTTCCCAGTGGACAGATTTCTGTGAAATTTGGTATTGCGGATTTCTATGAATATCTTTTGAGAAAATCCAAATTTGGATAAAATCGGTTGTAAACATCAGACACTTTACATGAAGACTTAAGTGTGTTTCACATTATTGCCAGCGATATATGTTGCTCAACAATAAATACAAGGTGCGGTTGCGTTGTCATGGCAACTCTCCCATTGTTATGTTGTTCACAGCGACGCACTCGTTTGAACGCCAGAAATGAAAAGGGAAGCACTGTCCCATTTCCATGGCAAAACTGATTATGCTAAAGCACTACCATGTTACATTATATTAACATTTCCTACCTTGTTTCTTGGATTTGCTGTATCGCTTCAAATCGACGTCCTTTCAAATTAAGTTTAAATTCTTAGAACAAGGAAATTTAGCAGAACAGAGATACGGTCTGTGAGGTAGACACGGCACCAACGGAGCTTCGATTTTAGCCAGAAGCTTACAGACGGACAGACAGACCCTGCCGCCTGTAAATAATACTACACAATCATCAATTTCGTATCATCAAGTTACCAAAGGCTTTCCAATTAAATTTTGAAGTTTTAATTTCAACAGACTCAACAGGGCGAACCAAAATATGACACGCTCGCTAGTTCTATTCTCCCAACAAATTCTTATTTCGCCACAAACAGTGATGTCAGAAGAGGGAACGAAATCAGAAGTACTGTGTGCTGCTTCCATGTAGGGTTCGGATTACTGTCCGCGGTTAAATGGGGCATGAGGAAGGGTCTCCTTTATCCTGCCCGTCATTTCTGTTATTCTTTCATAACCGATTTCGTTACAGTTGTTTAGAAAAATAAACCCAAGCAATATAAAACCGATGTCTTAGGTTACTGCTTGGGACGCCGAGCCTTGACACAGGCAATCTGTGAAAATCTTGCTGGTTGGATCGCCGAAGGACGCGGCAGAGGGGATATGGGGTTAGAATTATCATCGTTTGTTGACCTGTTTGAAAAGAAACGTTGTCGGGAACTGCGGCCGATTTGTGTCAAATGCTTGCGAGAGTTGTGGTCTGTTAACATGGGAAAGTTGCAGACTTTTAATTGATAATCAAAGACTGAAATTGTCGAAGACAAAGTCGACTTAGTGCTGCTTAACCTTTTAAAGCCTAGCGGTAACTTTACGTACCACCAGGTTTAACATTGAAAAATTCTACGTGGTGCCCACATTGCGTTTATGTGTTTTGTACGGATCTCAGAACAAACAGCAACTTTTGCCTCATAAGACATTAAGAGATTGGTTTTTATAACCGAAGTGGAGAGTGTTTACAGCGCGGTACTCACTGAGCCCTTATATAAAACAGATACGCTTCGTCTTTAAAGGATTAATCCACAATAAATCCCACACAGCGTGGTCCGGTATAGAACCCGGGCCTCTGGGACGAGAAGCAGTCTGAGCTATTAGACTGTTGTAGTTGGTTGGTTGGTTGGTTGGTTGGTTGGTTGGTTGGTTGGTTAGTTAGTTAGTTAATTAGTTAGTTAGTTAGTTAGCTGCGTGGGTAGGTAGGCAGGTGTAACGTACGGCAACATTAGAGGGGCTGTCAGAGAAACGTCTGCACTTCACATGATGTGGCCCGTTGCACTGGCAACCAGGGCACAGGGTATAATGGGCTTATTCATGGTTTTCCTCAGTTTCTACAGACAAATGTAGGACTATTGCGACAACTCCATTACGTAACAGGTGTTTCCTTCTACATTCTACAAATCAAAAAAATAAAATTGCCGCTGTGCACGCCACCAAGGCATATAGGCGTAAGTAGAGGTATGGCTCCACTCATTCTTAAACACGGTACTAGATGGAAGTTATAAATTTACGCTCCGGCCCCTTCATCACCGGGAAAGGACAGTGGTAGCCACTCAATAAGAGGCTGGGTTGGCCCCACAGCCTGTTCGGACATTTTGGAGAAGACAAAAATTTCTTGCCGCTAAACGGATTCGAATCCCGGATCGTCCGTCCCGTAGCCTAGTTGCTTTCGAAATTCTATGCCATTGATTATTCGCCAGTTATCCCATTTTTTGACACTACAAAGTCTGAGATAATGGATAAAGAAACAATAAATACCAAACAAATATCTACACGAATCGTTTGAGGTTCCCACAGTGATGAGCAGGCCTACCAAATTTATGGTATTGAAATGTGACACCGTGCAGTTTGGTGGAGAGGTACCAAATTTTTGACTGAACATCCTACCTCCATCTTCAGTAGAAGAAATAAGACCTATCCTGAAGGAGAAGACAGCAGATTCTTAAAGCCTAGCGGTAACTTTACATACGACCAGGTTTAACATTAAAAAATTCTACGTGGTGCCCACATTGCGTTTATGTGTTTTGTACGGATCTCAGAACAAACAGCAACTTTTGCCTTATAAAACATTAAGAGACCGGTTTTTATAACCGGCGTGGAGAGTGTTTACAGCGCGGTACGCACTGAGTCCTTATATAAAACAGATACGCTTCGTCTTTAAAGGGTTAAAGCCTAGCGGTAACTTTACGTACCACCAGGTTTAACATTAAAAAATTCTACGTGGTGCCCACATTGCGTTTATGTGTTTTGTACGGATCTCAGAACAAACAGCAACTTCTGCCTTATAAAATATTAAGAGACTGGTTTTTATAACCGATGTGGGGAGTGTTTACAGCGCGGTACGCACTGAGTCCTTATATAAAACAGATACGTTTCGCCTCTAACCTTTTAAAGCCTAGCGGTAACTTTACATGCCACCAGGTTCAACATTAAAAAATTCTACGTGGTGCCCACATTGCGTTTATGTGTTTTGTACGGATCTCAGAACAAACAGCAACTTTTGCCTTATAAAACATTAAGAGACTGGTTTTTATAACCGAAGTGGAGAGCGTTTACAGCGCGGTACGCACTGAGTCCTTATATAAAACAGATACGCTTCGTCTGTAAAGGGTTAATCAACCTTTGTTCAAATGTACCCAACTACACGGCGTCACATCCCAGAAGGTTATAATCCTCATCTCTGTGTAGAATCAGTAATATGACAGCAGAAGACCTCAGTAGGCCTCCCTATCAGCCGGCACTTGCGCCTTCCCCCACCCCCCTTACAAGCGAACAACCATTTTATGTTGTCAGACTACAATGAGAGTGTTTCTACACAAGCTTGCCAGTTATAAATTACAACAGAGGCATTGTCAGGAATGCTATGCGTCTGAATAGACCTCGGGGTTTATCCCATCATGCAGCGGTTTAACACAAATGTTTACAGCAGCTAAAAGGCTGAGGGGTCGCACAATAAGACGACCGGCCGGGCGGCCCCACCTGCCACCTAACCTCATGTGACGATCGAAATTTGCAGTCTTCATACGTGTTAACTTCAAAACCAAAAGTTTAAGCTGAAATACCAGAATGATTTCTTCCATCGTTTGTGAGAATTTTAGAAATCATATAAAATGATAAATGCAGCTCAGTTAGTATAGTGAGAGGTTTTTTTTTCGGCGGGACTATGACAAGTACTGTATCTCGGATGTGTCAACGTGTAGTTTGGCAGAAACTGGTCAAATTTTAAGAGAAAAGTCTTTAAATATATGTCAGAATTCTCTTCAGTGTAGTTATGAGGCTTGAATTATACCAGTGCGAGAAGAACTACGAACTACGAAAGAATCGAGGCAATTAACCCTTTGAAGACAGAACGTATCTGTTTTATATAAGGACTCAGTGCGTACCGCGCTGTAAACACTCTCCACTTCGGTTATAAAAACCAATCTCTTAATGTTTTATGAGGCAAAAGTTGCTGTTTGTTCTGAGATCCGTACAAAACACATAAACGCAATGTGGGCACCACGTAGAATTTTTTAATGTTAAGCCTGGTGGTACGTAAAGTGACCGCTAGGCTTTAAAAGGTTAATATCACAAAATTATTGCTTGCTTCTACAAAACAGGAAAGAGCAGAAGGCTGCCGAAACAGCCTGCAACGCAGAGAAGGCTGTTGCCTTTCCAATTCCAGTCCAAACCCTGTTCATGTATGAAGCTTATGTAAGAAAGACTACAAGGGCGGTAAGTTCTGGTCATTTGCCTACCTGCAGAATAAGCAGGGAGTAGCCTTTACTAGTGTCAGTCATGCCAACACTACGCTGTTATTATGATACCCGCCAGTCATACCAACACATTAGACCTATTAAAAATATCCACTAGTCATCTTCTGAAGGAACAACCTGCAATTTGCAGCCGACGCAAAGTCTATAGAAGACAATCGACGTGCTGACTATTTCCGGTAATGACATCTGGTAATAAACACTTAATGTGATATATATATATATATATATATATATATATGTTCCTTACACTTGGTATATAAAAGAAACTGGCAGGATATGTCCGTCCTCACATTACAGCTTTCATATAAATTAAAATACATGCCCAAACTAATTTTAACCCTTTAAAGACGAAGCGTATCCGTTTTATATAAGGACTCAGTGCCTACCGCGCAGTAAACACTCTCCACTTCGGTTATAAAAACCAGTCTCTTAATGTTTTATAAGGCAAAAGTTGCTGTTTGTTCTGAGATCCGTACAAAACACATAAACGCAATGTGGGCACCACGNGTTCTGAGATCCGTACAAAACACATAAACGCAATGTGGGCACCACGTAGAATTTTTTAATGTTAAACCTGGCGATAAGTAAAGCAGCCGCTAGGCTTTAAAAGGTTAAAGACAAAGCGTATCTGTTTTATATAAGGACTCAGTGCGTACCGCGCTGTAAACACTCTCCACTTCGGTTATAAAAACCAGTCTCTTAATGTTTTATAAGGCAAAAGTTGCTGTGTGTTCTGAGATCCGTACAAAACACATAAACGCAATGTGGGCACCACGTAGAATTTTTTAGTGTTAAACCTGGTGGTATGTAAAGTTGCCGCTATGCTTTAAAAGGGTAATTTTAGGGTTACTGTCTTCAGGGATGTGACGTCATGTGCGGCAGGTAGCTACATTTCTGAGAAAGAGGCAGTTTTCATCAGGGTAGAAAAACAGTTTAAATTTACTTGCAAAAAAGGGGAAAGTAAGTTTTTCCAGGACTTGCTGTATTGGCGTATCGGAGAATAGAGTTATAGTTCCACTTATTCTCCACTTCGTTGGACGTGAATGGTCAGCTTCAAGCCCCGGCCGCTTTACCCAAGAAGAGATCGCTGGTAACCGTGTAATAGAAACCTGGGTGGGTCCCAGAACCGCTCTAGATCCTTCCAGGAGGACAAAAAACATGTTCTTGAAGATATTAAAAATTGTAAGGATGCTCCTCTGGACGGCCTCCATTTTCGCTGGTGTTTTGTGAAATTCGTCACGTTTCGTAAGTCGTATTTGCTTCCTATTTCAGATAGACAGTTTATGAAAAAAATTCCCATTGTTTAGGCACATGCTTAGAGGAGTTCCCACGCCCTGCCTAGCGAGCCCAGACCGCAGGGATCTCTACATATCCTTTCGACATGAAGATGGAAGCGGAAGAGTTTAGTGAAAGTCTCTAACTTCAAGGTAACCATTATGGCGGGGGAAGTGCAAAAATGTAAAGTCGTCCCTGTGGAAGGCATGAAGGCATACGGGGGGGGGGAATAGACTTAGAGTTCCACTCATTCTTAACCTCGGTGCTAGATGGATTTTAGTGGTCAACTTTCGGTTCCTGTCGTTTTACCTTGGGAAAAAAATCCTAGTTCCCATCGAACTGGAGGCTGGGCCGGTTCCAGTTTCGTTCTGGAAATTTTGGAAAAAAAAAATTTTTCTTCTCTACCCAGATTCGAACCATGGGTAATCCAGCCCGTAGCCTAGTCACTGTACCGACTGAGCTATCCCGCTTTCTACAACACAGCAGTCTTCAAATTAAATTGTGTTGATTAATATAAACCAACAAACGCACTTAAATTTTCACAAACTCACAATAACATAGTAAAAACACATTACACTCCCACCAAATACTAAATATTTTATAGTTTATTGTCTATATTTATAATATTACATTTTAACTTTCAGTGTAAAGAGTTCGCCACACGAAAAATCACCAGCAGTTCTTCCATATGTACAGTTAGACCAAATCATTATTGTTTTACGCAACAACTGATATGCCCCCTGACGATGGACCAGTAAGGCCCGAAACACGTAGGAGTGTAGCGTGTTTTTTGAATACACTGTTGTGATTTTGTGACAATTCGAGCGCATTCGTTGGCTGATAACACAAAATCCTCCACAGTGAACTTCCACACGCACGTGAGGCCTGATACGTTCATACCTAAAACCTACCCTGGGAACATTCTACGCACGCCACGCATCTAGCGAGATACAAGACTAAGTCTTTGTGTCACTCGGTATTGAAAATCCGATCGGCTGGACAAATAAATCTGCATAATGTTCAGCCGTAGACAGATGTGAACTGCCGGCTTCACGCTTCCCCTGCTTTACCCTCAGTACTCGGTTGTTAGGAACTGGTGTTATAACGTTCCTCCCCTCAAACACCTTCAGGGTTGATCCCAGTGGCCGCGCGGTCTAAGGCATGGGTCTGCGGCCGAGCGCTTGCTGGGATTGCGGGTTCGAATCCCGCCCGGAGGGCATGGATGTCTGTCTCTTCTGAGTGTTGTGTGTTGTCACATAGAGGCCTCTGCGTCGGACTGATCACCCGTCCAGAGGATTCCTACCGACTGTGGTGTGTGTCTGAGTGTGATCGTGAAGCCTCGATAACGAGGAGGCCCTGGCCCCACCGGGGGCTGTTGCGCCGTAGGGAGAAAGAAAAATACGCCTTCCGGGGCATTAAAGAAGGAAACTATGTTTTCATACATTTCAGAAGGAGTAGGGTGGAAAGAAAGGCCGATTTTGTAGTTTGAGGGAGATGTCACTGGCGAGATTTGACCCACGATCCGCCGGTCGCTGAACCGGAAACATAGTCACTGTACCGACAAGCAGCACATGTGTATCAACAGCAACAACAACTGAACATCAACCCTCAGACAGCAGACATAACAAAGCAAAGAAAGCGTTAGGAAACTGTATGTGTATTCTGCAATAGGACTAGATTTCAGTTCCCCAAATAAAAGTCTGGTAGTTCGTCCGTTTGTAAGATATTTGCTGCTCAATTGAAGAGAACTAAACGAAAGAAGAGCCGACGTGGTCACACACACACACACACACACACACACACACACACACACACACACACGCGCACACTGCAAGCAAACCTGCATAATGACCGCGGTGCTACCTGAGGACAAGCTAAGGACATATGTTGCCGCGGCGAAAGCTTTCAGAAGCACCAAAAGCACGCCGCAAAGCGAAGACAAGATAAATGATTGTGGAAAGTTGTCGCACAATACCGCCAATGATTTTCAATGGTCCATAAATACATCAATGCTCCTTTTTCCTTTGGGGGGGAAAAAAAGAAAAGGTGTGGAGGCCAAATTCGGATGTTTATAGTAACATCTCTATCCACGCATGCGCATTTCAGTGGTGCACAGGCTGACAAGTGTTAGGATTTCAAATACTAAAAGTGTAAAAAAAAATAGTAATAATATAAAATGCAGTCGAACCCGTTTATAACAACATCGGTTTATAAGAGACCTCGCCTATAACGTCAGATATTCTGTGGTACCAATTAATTCCTCACTTTTAACCATAACATTATACTCCTCGGTTGTAACAACACTCGTTTATAACGACACAAAATATTCAGTCCATTTCATGGCGTTATAACCGAGTTCGACTGTATATTATATATAGGCACATAAGTGCTGTGTATATTTCTATATCAATATTACTTATACATTTGTGCTTCAGACAGACACAGGAACGGCTGCAAGGTGGAGGCTTCATTGTGTCCCATTAAGCTGTACACAGCGAAGTTATAAGGGATTTGAGGTACAGGGCCGTGCCATGGCTCAGGCGGTTAGCCGCCGGCCTCCCACCGCGGAGACCCGGGTTCGATCCCGGTAATAAAGTTTTAGCTTCCATGAAAGTGGGGAATTCCTTCACTAGCTGTTTGGCTCTCAATAACAGAACAAGCCTGTGAAGAGCGGGGTTGGACGTTTAATGAGGTGAGTGGGTAAAGAAAGAAGGAATCCGCTCCGTAAAATGTTTCCATAAATACGAGCAGATATCAGTTCAGGCAAGATGTAAAGGACGCTTTAATTATGCAGCTTAACTGTAGAAGTTGCAAGTAAACTGCAGAAGTTGAATTCTTAAGGACGCTCTAATTATGTAACTTAGCGTAGAAGTTGCAAGTAAGCTGCAGAAGTTGAATTGTTAAGGACGCTCTAATTATGAAACTTAACTGTAGAAGTTGCAAGTAAACTGCAGAAGTTGAATTGTTAAGGACGCTCTAATTATGCAAGTTAACTGCAGAAGTTGCAAGTAAACTGCAGAATTTGAATTCGTAAGGACGCTCCAAGAATATACAACGGAACTAGGATTTTTTAATCTGCGAGGACTCTCTAAATACGGAACAGAACTACAAACGTGATTTGGTACGGAGGCTTTAAATATGCGGCTGAATTAAAGAAGCCAGTTCACCAGAAACTGAAGCATCCAGCCAGTCGGTCGCTGAGCTAAAGTTGCAGCAGCCAGGTTCTCAGAAGTAATGGGAGTAAGAAAGGCGTAACTCCGGGCGAGGTGTGTCGCCCGCTGCATGCCCTCCCTTGTAGTATAATGAGAGCAAAGCTATTGTGCACTGTGCGGCTTTTCCCACCACCCTGAATTCTGCTGACTCTGTAAACAGCACATCCCGCTCTTCCGCTTCAATTGTATACCAATAATCAGCCTGCGATCCTGACCGAAGACACAATTCGACATCCCAACATGTATTGGTTTAAGCGTAAAGTACGGTATCACTTGTTAATACCGTCTAATAACACTGTATGCTGTACTTTTATGAGTTTTACCTTAATAGCTTGTAGACCGAATTACGTCGAAACACTTTGCCACAATATAAGCATATATAAAATATAACACGTATATATATATATACACACGTATATAATATAGAACATATGTACATATAACATAAGGTAAAGCAGTCCCATTACAGGCCTGGACAGGCCCTGAGGTTTCCAGGAGGTTGAGGCTCCCAGATTTCTAGGTGGTAAGGCTGTCAGCCCCAGGCACCGGCCGCCTTTACCCCCCAGAAAATATTCCTGGTATTCATTTCTGTTAGATGCTGAGTCGACCCCAGGGCCACAGTGCGGCCGGAAGGATTGTGTCAATGAAAATTCCAATGACACCCTCTAGAATTGAACCCGCGACCTTCGGCCTTGTAGCGCAGTGCCGCAACCAACTGCGCCACCGCGTGCCCTTAGATATAACGCATAGTATACAATATATGCACTGTATTGTATACATTAACCTTTTAAAGCCTAGCGGTAACTCTACATAGCACCAGGTTTAACATTAAAAAATTCTACGTGGTGCCCACATTGCGTTTACGTGTTTTGTACGGATCTCAGAACAAACAGTAACTTTTGCCTTATAAAACATTAAGAGACTGGTTTTTATAACCGAAGTGGAGAGTGTTTACACCGCGGTACGCACTGAGTCCTTATATAAAACAGATACGCTTCGTCTTTAAAGGGTTAATTGTGCTGGATCGTATTTAAATCCTTATAACAATATGTTGAATTGCAAAACGTTCAGGGTTACAGAACTTGCCCTAATATGAATATTGAAATAAGTTAGTAACAATCAAGTAGAAATGCTACCTAGACAAACTAAAAGCAGGATGACAGCCCACTGATGACGTGTACATAATCCCATACGGATGGATGTAAACGACTTGCGGCCGGGCAAACCCTCCTTCAAGAAATCCTAATAAATGCCTACAAATATGATACATAAAGTCGGAAAAAGGGAGGTCCTGGACCGCTCTGGTGTCTGGCGCCATGGAGGTAGAAGACAGGGTCCAGTATCGACATTAAGAACACAGACTACAGGCCACAGCTGGCATTATCAAATTTCCCGCGTTATCACGTTATTTCAGATTACTGAGTCAAATTTTTTTCTAGCAATCTCACACCAAAACAGCACTAAACTACGCGAAAGGAAGCTACAGTAGCAATAAGCGGAAGATATTCTACACGTGTAACTACATAAGCACGTTTTTAATTTTTATGGTTTTTAAAAGGAAATCAAATGTCTAAGCCAAAACACTTGACACCCAAAAGCGTAGAGTTAAAAACAAAATTTAAACATGTATTTGTTCGCCAATCTCAAAATTATTTCCAAAAAGTCTGAGTACGAGGGTGCACTCAAGACGCTTTTGAAACAATAAATCTTAGTAAACAGTAAAAATAGAAAGGTAAATTTGTCACTGTGCGTATTTAAGCGCCACTTCTTCAAGACATTAACCCTTCAAAGACGAAGCGTATCTGTTTTATATAAGCACTCAGTGCGTACCGCGCTGTAAACACTCTCCACTTCGGTTATAAAAACCAGTCTCTTAATGTTTTATAAGGCAAAAGTTGCTGTTTGTTCTGAGATCCGTACAAAACACATAAACGCAATGTGGGCACCACGTAGAATTTTTTAATGTTAAACCTGGTGGTATGTAAAGTTACCGCTAGGCTTTAAAAGGTTAACCCTTTAAAGACGAAGCGTATCTGTTTTATATAAGGACTCAGTGCTTACCGCGCTGTAAACACTCTCCACCTCGGTTATAAAAACCAGTCTCTTAATGTTTTATAAGGCAAAAGTTGCTGTTTGTTCTGAGATCCGTACAAAACACATAAACGCAATGTGGGCACCACGTAGAATTTTTTAATGTTAAACCTGGTGGTACGTAAAGTTACCGCTAGGCTTTAAAAGGTTAAGGGTAGTGAGGGTTTCCTTTTTGTTTTCCTTTCCATTCTTTTCTTTCAACCGGCCACGACACTTTCATTTCTCCGTTATTTGACAAAGCAGTACATGCCTACATTGAAAAATATTATTTATGCTACAACCTCACAATAAATTTTGCACTGCCATCAATAAACACGTCACCTGAACGCAAGGTACGTATTTTTCAAGCCAAATTACTTTATGGATCAGAGGCACTTCTAGGAAGCTTATAGCTGAATGAGATTTGACGTTTCCATAGCGGTGATTCTGAGGGTTACAGTCTTGTGGGTTGGTACTGTGAGTAACAGGATTGTGGAATCCACATGTTTGGGATAAACGTGTTACATGCATCTTGCATGGGCCAAGGATTTCTAGAAGAACCAACACTCTTTTATCTTAAAGATGAAGGCGTTATTTTCTTTCGAAACGTCGAGATTAAAAAACGCTGATACTCTGCTTCAAAATCCGCAAGCTGACAGTTGCCCAGCTAGTCAATGTACCCCGTCATCAGTCGCTACCATAAGCCAGAAGCACGGTTAAGTCCAGTGAACGCCGTTACATTCCGTATCTTGTAGTTCCGTTTTAATATCATACACCCATCTCTGCCTAAACCATTCACAGATATATCAGGGACTCCTAACTCAGGAATTCTATCGGCCGCCATATTTAGCCTACAGCTGATCAGTAGGTGAGATGTAAGGGGCAGAATATAAAATGTCATGACGCTCGCACTACATTTGGCCAAATTCTGTCAACTGGTTAAAATGTTCGAGACGAATATACACAGATATATATCTAGAGTTTGAATACCTAAGATACCTTATATCGGATTAAAAAACTGATTTAGAATATAAGATACAAACACATAACAAAATAAATAGCGTTATAAGAAGGCATTTTGGAAAACAAGTGACTAAAGAAACAAAACTGAGAACCCACAATATCACAGCTAAAGCAGCCTGAAAGTTCGGCACTGAAGTCTGGGTGCTGAAGGAACGAGATGAACAGAGACTGGAAGCAGCACAAATGAAATTTTTAAGACATTTGCTCGGAATTACTAAGTGAGACAGGGAGAGAAATCAATCAGTGAGGGAGAAACTTGGAGTGCAGAACATTGTTCTGGAAATAAAACAGTACCAACGAGAGTGGCTACAGCACTTAGAGAGAATGGACACAGACAGGATACCCAAACAGGCACTGAAATATAGGCCACAGGGGAAGAGAAGCATAGGACGACCAAGGAAAAAATGGAAGGACCAGCTTCATCTCGAGGGATAAAGAACAGGCACTACGCCTAATACTTCACAGCTCGTGATGATGATGATGATGATGATGACGATGACATGTCTAGCGTACGCCCATGTTCCTTACGAAGAACGGAAGCAGCTGGCTTACATACAGAATGTGGCGGGCGATGTGGGGGAGGTAACAGCACCACTAATAAGCACATGTTGTCGTGGTTTATGACACCGTTCAGCCTGGTATGTATCAAAATTAAGGAAAAACATACTGTTCCCCTCTTCAGGGTATCTTAAGGGTCCAGACAAAGAAATTCTCTCGACACTTGAACTCTCACAGCAAATCTGACACGTGTCCGTTACTGCGAGGTACACACCCTGTAGAGTGATAGTGGTCACGGGGGGCTGCGGAGTCGGAGTCGGAGTCGGAAGGAAGTTTTAGGTGGAGTCGGAGTCGGTAAAAACGTACCGACTCTGACCTCAGTCTAAAACCTTAACTAGATACTGCAACTCCAGAGCCCTGACAGCTACAGTAACCATTAGACTTGTACTTAAATATAGGTTATAAGTCTAAACAGTAACCTGATGATTCACGTGGTGGTGATGAAACGTCTTATAGGTTTACCGTTATTAATACATATTGAGCTTTTATGAAGGAGTCGGAGTCGGAGTTTTTGTGTACAGACTGCACAGCCCTGCTTGTCACTACCAAAATTCGTGTGAACAGAATTGAATAGATGACTGGAAGGGGACGGGGAAAGAGGGGCTGCTTTTTGCTCCAGTTCCAGCAACTTTACGCCTACTTCATACATCCACAGAAAAGTGAAAGTGTCATCTTTTCAGGACTAAGTGTTCCCCGTCTGCACTTTGTCTTGAAATATTAAAAAAAAATACAACTTTTCCAACAGCGACAAAAACAAAAGAGACCTTCACGCAAAAAATTCTCAAGAAAAGTCACAGAGCAAATGATTTAAGATGATGGAAACAAAGAAAATGACAACAGGTCCAGGTGCTGGCTGCAGACAATGACATCCGAAGGCCAGGAGGAAGCAGTGACAAACAAACAAACAAACACAGTATCGCTTTCGAACAACAAAAGTGGGATTTTCTTTGTTCAGTAGCATTCGGGATTGTTGATGTCTTTCACCCTAGAAGGATCATAAAGCAATAATTTTGGTTGTCCACTGCTCAGGGCTGTGCATGCCTTAATGGTCACTCGAAAACTGAGTGCCCCACTTGGAATCAGGGGCGCACCCAAGCGGGGGAGGCTGACGGGCTGAAGCCCCCCAAACCCACAAAACCGAAATATAAAAGACACAGACTTTGTAGATATTATGATATCAAAATTGTACGTGATTTCCCGTTCAGCCGAAATCAGCCACTGAAGTCGGCTGATGACCAGTACATTAGCATTTTGAAAAATAAATTAACAAAATTAAAAAAAATAAAAACAAGAAGACAGGACACTGTGAGTGAGTGATGGAAAATGTAGTTATATTCGTATGTATATAAATGCAGTTGCAGACAGCGTTATGTTTTGTTGTACTTACAGCATGGTTTCTATAACACAATTTTTAAAATCAAACACAAATTATACATAACTCAGGGTCAGCCCCACCCCCCGACCCCAAGGAAAAATTTGCGCACCTGCTGACATCAATTGACACGCTGCACAATCCCAACAAACTCTAATGTAAGAAATTTTATCAGTTATTGGCCTGCATCCCTTCTATTTACTTGTGATTTATTTAACACGGTAACAGCAATATCCTCCCCAACAAATAAGCAGAGATTGCTGCTGATTCGGAAAATGTGTTCTGTTGCAACACACGCCACTTGTAGCAAAACAAAGCCAACTTACACACAATATTATTGTTTGTTTATTTATTTACCTTTCTCGTTTATCTTCTCCCCGGCAAGTAACTATGCCATTATCAAGGGGGCTTCCTCTTGTCGGGGAGAAGATAAGCAAACAAGATAAATAAATAAGCAATAATATTGTGCATAAGTTGGCTCTGTTTTGCTGTATTGATCATATGCACGGAAATTAATGGCATAAAAAGCACGTCACTTGCTATCAGGGCCTCTGGGAGCAGATTCGAGCCCCGGTGAAAAAACTTTTCGTCCACCCCCTCAAGGGCGGACCGACAAGGGGAAATTAAGGAAACAAAGCAGAAAGCGTCTGGCTACAGCAAGATGGCCGATGGCCGCAAGTGTCGTCAACACGACTAAACACTGCATAATTACATGCGACACTACGGAGAAAAACAAAATCATATGCAATACAGTCGGCCCCGGAACCCCTTGCGGAATGTCCAGCCCCGGTGATTTGTAGCGGCTGTTCCTTCCCTGCCGACACTGCTTGCTGTAAATATCCTTGCACTTAATCACGCTCAGTTGCACACACATACACACACGCGCGCGCGCCCTCAGTAGGACTCCTCTGGACGGGTGATCAACCCGACGCAGAGACCTCTACATGACAACACACAACATTCCCAAGAGGCAAGGATACATGTCCCCGGCGGGAATCGAACCCGCAATCCCAGCAAGCGAACGGTCGCAGACCCACGCATTAGACAGATGTTTCGAATCACGCAGCCAAATAAAAGGAAATGCAATAAATTAATACCATTCTTTAAATTAATTACTTCTGATAGGGGTGTCCATTGTGATTAGTCGCCCTTGGCGCCAAAAAATCTCGCTGCACCACCGATACACCGCAATCACTCCGTTTTTTTTTAAGGCAACCACGCCGCAACAATTCAGCATTCTACGATGTTGTCACACCCCTGCTGCCCGCCGTGTTTTGCAGTGTCCCCTCATGACAAGTACATGTAAACACAAATGCTGTACACTGTACTGGAGTAGCAGCACCAACTGCGCGCTTCCTAATTTCTCTTTGTGAAGACGAGCAGAAGGGAAACTCCATTCATGAAACTTCTGTTCCTCCTGTGTCTCTCTTTCAATGGTCACATGCAGAATTTTCGTGCATTCTAAACGTCAGTAAATCATTACCAAACTACACGACGTCACAACCCAAAATGCAGTTTTCTTCTATGTATTTTATGTTCCACCCTAGGAGCAAGTTACCATAAACACTTCAGCTGCAGTTACCCTGCAACAATTTCCGGGTAACTGTAAATGCCTCTCAGGAATTCTACTGACAATTGACTAACAAACAGTTGGACGCCCAGAGACTGTGAACAGTGCGCATACGTTAGCAGTGTGCAGCCACCCTATGATGGCAACATTTCGCTGATATAATCCTTTTCTTTGTGGGGGGGGGGGGGAACTTTGTACATCATCTAACTTTTTAATTAGGCACGACGTTTCGGAAGCCCTCTCTGCTTTCTTCTTAAGGCAAGGAAAGCACTTAATCTGGTGGACCCCGCAGACAGAACTATTCTCAGTTACAATAACTCCATGTAAGGGGTCTTTTTTCCGGGGTAAAGCGGCCGGGGCGGGAAGTTGACAACACACCCCATCTAGCGCTGAGTTTAAAGAAAAAGTAGAAACATAGGCCTTGCCCCACTTCCCATCTGGGCCTTCCTGGCCTGTTCTAAACTGAAGGTTTTACTATTAGAAATATTTACAAGGAAATGATTCCTCGAAATAGCAAGTATGTCCGAAACGTCCGTAATTTTTAACATTCCTATACAGAATTGTGATATATTCTACACTAACCAATCTGCAACCAATACATACAGCTCGATTTGATGACGCGATCCTTATTGTTTGATTCTTAGTTCATTTAACGACGACTAATCAACTAGACTTACGGGTCTGTGTCAGCCCGTCACGTGCACATAACGTCACACACGTGGATGAAGAAGCGCAGAGAATTCTGCTCCCTGCTGTCAATTATTAGCTTAAAATTTCTTTTCATGTTTCCTCACAGTTATTGGCAGGCCTGTTGTTCAAAACGTGTTCCTGTGATATGTGTGGCTCTCATGGCCATATAAAGTTACAGATCTTACGGGATGTGACGCCGTGTAGTTTGATAAATGTGTCGGCCTATTATGCATTTGGAGAAATTTTCTTTCCCGTCCTCTACGATGAAGATGGAACAAATATGATCCTTCGAAACATCACCCCATCTACCAAACCCTAAGAAACCATCCTGTATTACGTATCTTCCTAATCACCTTTGTTGTAACCCCAAAACCACAGACGTCTGATCACGGCATTTTGAATAAGATATGAGATTCTAACTGCTGTCCACGCACGAAGTCATGTTGTGGTGTTTTGGGTCATGACAACGTGTAGTTTATTGTTTTTGTAATTTTTTGTGCTGTGTTTTGTTTGCGTGCGGTGTGTTATTTTGTGTGATGTGTGTTACTTTGTGTGTTGTGTCTTATTGCAGTGCCGCTGCCACCGGGTACAAACTCATTTGCAGTCAAAATAATAATAATAATAATAATAAAAGGTAAAGCAGTCCCATTACACGCCTGGACAAGCCCAGAGGTTTCCAGGAGGTTCAGGCTCCCAGATTTCTAGACAGTCGGCACATGAAGGTGGTAAGGTTGTCAGCTCTACACAACGGCCGCCTTTACCTCCCAGGAAATATTCCTGGTACTCATTTCTGTTAGAGGCTGAGTCGACCCCAGGGCCATAGTGCGACTAACAGGATTATGTCAATGAAAAAATCCACTGACACCATCGGGAATCGAACCCGCGACCTTTCAGTTTGTAGCGCAGTGCCCCAACCAACTGCGCCACCAAGGCCCCCAATAATAATAATAATAATAATAATAAAGTAATAATAGTTTGAGGGGGCCCAGACACCTTGGAGAGACAAATTCTCTCCTCTTTCAGGGTGTCAGCACATAGCATACGCTTCAGGCCTACAGGCTATGTATTCTTCCACAGTTTGTTCCTACTGCGAAGTCCTGAAGTGTCAATCATAAGACATTCCTAGAGGCGTCCCATTCTAAGAGTTACGTGCAAGCTGTAAACAACAGCGACATGGATGGCCAGTAATATATCTGTCAAGGGAGACAGCCATTGTGTAAACAACGTTTAACGATGTACTATTGTGTCCAGCTGAGTTTATTGCAGGCAATGTAAGTAATAAACCACCCGCAGTCTCATCACAGGACATAATTACTGTGCCTTTAGAAGAATTTCACAGAAATGTGTGAGGGCAGCCAGTAGCTAGTGAATCGTCTTGTCTATAAATCACTGCGTGAGAATTCGCTGTAATGACTGGAATTTACTTGTTGTCTTCACAAAGTGTTCTGCCTTATAATTATTACACATCATGTCCAGGAAATTGTGCCCCGTTACACTAGTGACAAGCTAAGAATCGCGAACGATTTGGTGCGAGGAAAAAGAAGGGGGGGGGGGGGGGAAAATTCAGTGAAAATGCTTAGAGAATAGCTAACGTTTCAAACGTCTATTCACTATCTTGACAAACATTTCTATAGCGTAATTCTTAAGCACCAAGCCAAGAGAAATATTTCGTTTTGTTCTGGGATTGTAAAGACCTTGGCGTGAAGAAAGAAGCAACAATGTTTGGTTATGACTTCGTATGGCACAACTGGGGCCCCATATAACTTCTTTGTCTTCAACAGCTCTTGTATACGACTGCTTGTTACACATTATGTGACAGACCTTCTGCTGCGTGCACTGACCACTTGCAGACAATCGCGAAGACCTATTGCCATAAGACAATAATGCCAACTTTGCGAAGGTAAACACTGGAGATTTAATGCTTTCGTTGCACCACATGCCACATTCGCGTACTAGGAAAATCAATTCTTGTAATACTATATAAAGACGGTGTTTCAATTAACGTCGGCTTGAAAGTTGTAACCGGTGAATTAAATAAGAATCATCAGACGATTTTACATCTTATGATGCAAAGATCTGGAAGGAGACTTTCCTGGCGTATTTGAAGGCTCTATATCCTATCCAAATTCTTCAGGAGACACTGAAGAAAACAACGGAAGTCCCAGTCACATTACGCTGTAAATTTTGTGTCATTATGATGGCCAATAACGCGAATAGTAGCCCAAAGCTTGACAGCTGCAGTAAGCTGATGGGGATATCCAAAGGATAAAGGTAGGCAGAGCTACTTGACAAAAACGACCAATACCTGACTTGAAATAGGCTAGAAGATTATCTGCGATTTAGGCTAATTTCGATGATTTAATTGTTAATTAATAAACAAAAACAATTCTTTGACGTAATGTAGAAGTGGCGGTCTAAAGCGTGGGTCTGCGGCCGTTCGCTTGCTGGGATTTCGGGTTCGAATCCCACCGGGGACATAGATGTCTGTTGTGAGTTTTGTGTGTTGGCAGGTAGAGGTCTCTGCGACGGGCTGATCACTCGTACAGAGGATTCCTACCAAGTGTGGTGCATCTCAGTGTGATCGCGAAGCCTCGATAATGAGGAGGCCCTGGCCCCACCGGGGGCTGTTGCGCCATTAGAAAGGAAGTACATGCAGTATTGCTTACGTCAGCACGTCAGGTCAGTGTATTGTATTAACCTTTTAAAGCCTAGCGGTAACTTTACATACCACCAGGTTTAACATTAAAAAATTCTACGTGGTGCCCACATTGCGTTTATGTGTTTTGTACGGATCTCAGAACAAACAGCAACTTTTGCCTTATAAAACATTAAGAGATTGGTTTTTATAACCGAAGTGGAGAGTGTTTACAGCGCGGTACGCACTGAGTCCTTATATAAAGCAGATACGCTTCGTTTTTAAAGGGTTAAATTTATTCACATTTTACACATTCTTCTAGTCAGTCCCAAGTTAGGCGTCAATGTGGCCCCACAGGTATCACACAAACTGCAGCCATGTGGGGAGAATGCAACTAACTACTCTACGGAACAGACAGACGTACGGATTTATAGCCAATTTAATATGTTCCATATCCGTGAATTGTATCATACAAAAACAAAAATCACCAACTAATGCACAAAAAGTATATTATCATCATTCGTACAAAACCTCCTACATGTTTCGACCCCGCTGGGTCATCTTCAGGGAGAAAAGTATAGTTACACTAGGTTTGCACTTATACAGCTGAGTAAGAATGTGCCATTGACTTCGCACTCCGTTGAAAGGGAAGTGTGGGCCCTCCGCGGTCAGGGTATGAATTCATACCCTGAAGATGATCGAGCGGGGTCGACACATGTAGGAGATTTTCTACGAATGAAGATAATATACTTTTTGTGCATTAGTTGGTGATTTTTGTTTTTGGATTTATTGCCCTACCAAAACACCCGGCAGCCTGTACCAGAACATTGGGCAGGCTTACCAAGCGCTAGCACGCCTGCTGTGGATCCTGCTACCCACAACATGAACAGGAGTGCAGACGTCCCGGGCGCCAGTCCGCCGGGGCCACCAAATTCTGGACGGTGGCGCCTAATACCTGTGGTCCCTCAGTATGGAACTCGCTTCATGCTACAATTCTGGTGCCTAGAATTTTGAGGTCTCTTCTAGGTTTTTGGAAAATTCCTGCCGCCCTGTTGTCAGTCACTGGCAGCTCCCGCTACCAGTGACTAACAACAGGAAACGTGAGTAATGACACCGGAAATACCGCCTTCTGCCATGTTGTCAGCGTGACGCTGCACACAGCCGTCGGTCGAAACAAAACTTTCATAAATCAGGATCAGCCCCGACGTTCATCTTCTTGTAGTTGCGAGAAATTTAAAATATTCGTGTAAAAACACAGCCAGGACTGATAAGAAATGAGACCGTCAGGTGGAGAAGTTAGTGTGAGATTTCTGGCCGTCCTGACGGCAGGTTGCACGCTGTTTTGTGGGAGATTACGCTGTGCAGTTTGCTAGACAGGTGCACCAACTAGTGTCCACAGCGAAAGGGAACTTTTAAGAGAAAGAAAAACAGTAGGCAGTTGGTACCACTGCTGTAGGTCAATATACAGCTATTATCTAATAAAAAAATACGTTTAAAACCACAAATTTTCTTCCTTCCATAACGCAAGTTTATAGAGGCAAGGTAAAGGTACGAATTTCACCCCATAAGATGTCATGGAGGCCCAGAGGGAAGTAGAGGTATATGTCCACTCTTTCTCTAACCTCAGCGCTAGAGGGTTGTGGGTGGTCAACAGCAAGCCCCCCCCCCCCTTGACCCACGGCAAAGACAGCCGATACCCATTCTACAGGAAGCTGGGGAGGCAAGAAGTCCTGTCTGAACAGATGCGGAAAATTTCATCTTCACCGGGATTCGATCCCCGGATGATCCAGCCCGTAGCGTGTCGCTATGTAAGGCTATACAGAGTGGCTGAAAAGTCGCTTTTGACACTCGATATTTAAGCCTTTAAAGACGAAGCGTATCTGTTTTATATAAGAACTCAGTGAGTACCGCGCTGTAAACACTCTCCACTTCGGTTATAAAAACCAGTCTCTTAATGTTTTATAAGGCAAAAGTTGCTGTTTGTTCTGAGATCCGTACAAAACACATAAACGCAATGTGGGCACCACGTAGAATTTTTTAATGTTAAACCTGGCGGTACGTAATGTTATCGCTAGGCTTTAAAAGGTTAAATGCTTCGTGCAATGTCAAGGGGCGTATGCGGCACCCTGTATAACTCTCAGCTCGACGCGTGTTCTGACGTTTCTTTGTGCTCATAAAGGACGCGGACCTCGCAGAAAACATTGACAATAACATTGACTTTTCAACAGGAATTACACTAGTCAATGTGTAACAAAGACTCTGTTCCTGCAGCTGAAAGCAATTTAAGGATCATTTGTCTACGTCCTCGGTTCTTTTTCTGCACCTCCTTGCAGTAGTTCGGCCTCTTGACACCAAATCCAAAGACAATTGTCTCAGTTCGTCCAAGTTTCTTCGCCCATTACGAGCCTGACGCAGTTTTCAGAGGAATACACAGGACTTTTTCACGCTTGTTATGTGAATTCCTTCAAACGGTCAGCAGAAGCTCCAGGGACGCTTCAAAGACAAGACAAATTACTGTTCAGTACTTAGCTATTTCTTTGTACTGCCTGAAGTCCTATAAGAAGTGTGGGAAAGCGTTTTGTCGTGTCCAAGCGAAGCTAACGCGACACTGGAGGTCTACAGCAGGCTGTAAATTCATTACCAAGGAGACGCATTCGTCACCCTAAAGCTAGCGAGTTCTGTCTCACATTCCGGGGACTTATTTTCTCGTCTGAAGACCATAATTTTACTGCGGGACCCATCCTTCGCTTAGCACCGGTAGCTGTACGGGTTTAAGACGCCAAATAACCTGGGAACAGAGTTTGAAATCCTCTAGAAGCATGAATGTATCCATCCAAGTTCCTCTCGTTCTTTACTGTAGTACGTAGAAGACTTGCTGTGTTCTATTGCCCAGGGGCGCACCCAAAGGGGACGGCTGCTAGGCTGCAGCCCCTCGAACCCCCAAAACCGAAATTTCTAAAACATAGATTTTGTAGATATTATGGTGTCAAACGTTTTACGTGATTTCCCCTTCAGCCGAAATCAGCCACTGAAATCGGCTGATGACCAGTACATTAGAATTTTGAAAAACAAATTAATAAAATTAAAAAAAAAGCAAGAAGACAGGACACTGTGATTGAGTCACGGAACGTGTAGTTATATTCGTATGTATATAAATGCAGTTGCAGACAGCGTTATGTTGTACTTACAGCATGATTTTTATAACGTAATTTTTAAAATCAAACATAAATTATACATAGCCTCAGGGTCGGCGGCCCCAAGAAAAATTCCAGGGTGCGCACCTGCGGTTGCCCATCCAAAGAGGTCAATAGCTTTGCCCATAATGTAGGTGCTTGGCCTTTGAACATGAGACTAACAAGTTGTGCCGAAACGTCGGTAACTAAACACCAATCTACGCTGCGTAACATCCCAGAAGAGTGATGATCTCAGGTAGAGATAAAGTTGCCCCTTTGTTGATTTACGAAATACACAATGAAGAAGTATTGGGGAGATAAGGAATAGCTCCATGTGTTTTTAATGTACGCCCTAGAATGAGATGGTAGGCTTCACGCTCCATAATCTTTAGCTCTAATTCCTGGGAAACAGTCATCGATATCTGCTGTCCCAGGGCCGACCTGGATGTCGTGTAGAAAATTAGTTTCTTCTTGCGTCGGCAATTAAACACCGTTCTTACGGTACCTAGCCTAGTCACTATATTGACTGAGCTACCTGGACATAAAGCATATAATAGTGCTTAACAAACTGCGGCTGCTCTACGTCTGTCTGTCCGTTCCTTCGCGGACCCGATTAGGCTCACAGACTGTAACTGACTACAGCCATACGCCATGCGCCTAAAAACTGCCTGACAGCGCTGCTGATCCGACGTACGTTACCGAGCAATGTGGCAATCGTGCGAAATTTTGAGTTGGGAAGAACAGCTCGCTAGCCTATGGAGGCCTAATAGCCTATCAGTGCGTTTAGGCAATTATTATATAATAACAGGGTGCCAATGGATAACAACATTTTATTTAAACTTTTAAAGCCTAGCGGTAACTTTACGTACCGCCAGGTTTAACATTAAAAAATTCTACGTGGTGCCCACATTGCGTTTATGTGTTTTGTACGGATCTCAGAACAAACAGCAACTTTTGCCTTATAAAACATCAACCCTTTAAAGACAAAACGTAATCTGTTTTATATAAGGACTCAGCGCGTACCGCGCAGTAAACACTCCACATCTCAGTTATGAAAACCAATCAGTTAATGCTGTATAGGGAAATAATCGCTGTTTGTTCTGAGATCCACATAAAACACATAAACGCAATGTGGGCACCACGTAGAATTTTTTAATGTTAAACCTGGTCGTATGTAAAGTTACCGCTAGGCTTTAAAAGGTTAAAAGATTGGTTTTTATAACAGCAGTGGAGGGTGTTTACAGCGCGGTACGCACTGAGTCCTTATATAAAACAGATACGCTTCGTCTTTAAAGGGTTAATGTGTTCCATGTCCGTGCAGTATGTTATGCAAAAACACTAATCACCAACGAATGCACAAAGAGAGTTTTATCATCAATTGTAACACACTCCTACATGTTTCGACCCTGCTGGGTAATCTTCAGGGAGAACTTTTGTTATAGTTACACTGAGGTTCCACTCAACTATAAAGTGCAACCTCAGTGTAACGATAACAAAAAGTTCTCCCTGAAGATGACCCAGCAGAGTCGAAACATGTAGGAGTGTGTTACAATTGATGATAAAACTCTCTTTGTGCATTTGTTGGTGATCAGTGTTTTTGAACAACTTTCTATGTACACAGCCAATCTCATAAGTGACTTCCATCTGCGCAGTATCAATACAGACATGGTTCGCGGCATGTTTCGACATCACAGAACCTTCTTCAAGGCTTACTTAGAACTACAGGCCCATCTGAAAAGTGCACAGTCTCTGTAATGGTCAAATATGACCTTTGTATGAGGCAGTCCCACTTGTGTATCAGATCACACGTATGCAGTCCAACTCGGTAATAACGTCATGAAAGGGACTGAATATTTTGTGTCGTTATAAACGAGTGTGGTTATAACCGAGGAGTATAATGTTACGGTTAACAGTGAGGAATTAATTGGTACCACAGAATATCTGATGTTATATCCGGGGTGTCTTATTAACCGATGTCGTTATAACCGGGCTTGACTCTCTTTATTCAATGTCAGTCACACACAACAACGTTAAAGTTTATTTTACAGGCTTCTAGTTTCGGCTCTAATTTTGATTCTTCATCAGGCCGTATCTAAAAACAAAGGTTCAAAAAGACCTTAAAAATGCAATTTAGGGTGGATATCTCGGCTTTACATTAAAGTACATTACAAGCGTATTTAAGTATTTACAGAGGGCTGTCTGCAAACGGGAAGCCTACAGTATAAAGAAGCTGAGTAGATGTAAAATTAAAAACTGACAGGTTTATAATTGTGGGAATGCAAAATGTAAAATCATGTAAGCAGTAGCCTACTTGTGTGTGTGTGCGTGTGTGTGTGCGCGCGCGCGCGCGCAGTACCGGAACCGTCTGATGCTGGATGGTTATCTAGGTCAAGGTGCAGTTTTTACTAACTAACTAACTAACTAACTAATTCACTATCTAACTGACTGAGTAACTGACTAACTATCTAACTGACTGACTGACTAACTAACTAACTAACTAACTAACTAACTAACTATCTATCTATCTAACTGACTAACTAACTATCTAAATGACTGACTAACTAACTAACTAACTAACTAACTAACTATCTAACTGACTGACTAAATAACTATCTAACTGGCTGACTAACTAACTATCTATCTAACTGACTGACTAACTATCTGACTGACTAACTAACTAACTGACTGACTGACTGACTAACTAACTAACTAACTAACTATCTATCTATCTATCTATCTATCTATCTATCTATCTATCTATCTATGTGACTGACTGACTCATTAACTAACTAACTAACTGACTAACTAACTATCTAACTGAATAACTAACTGGCTGGCTGACTGACTGACTGATTGACCGACTGACCGACTGACTGACTGACCGACTGACTGACTGGCTGACTGACTGACTAACTAACAGGTCCTCACCTACTCAAGATATTCTCCCATTTTATGTACCGCGAAGGTTCATTACCGCATTCACAACAGCGCGCCACCTGTTCCTATCCTGAGCCAGATCAAACCAGTCTATGCCTACCCGTCCCACTTCTTGTTATTCCATTTTAATATTATCCTCTTCTCTAAGACTAGGCCTTCCAAGCGGTTCCTTGCCCTCACGCCTCCGCATCAAAATCCCGTATGCACCTTTCCTCTCCCCTGCATCGCGAATTGTTACGGCGACATCATTTTCGACGAGCGCTGTTCTTTTATAGTCTAAAATGGAGATAGAATGATCTACAGAAACATCGGTACACCTTGCCCAACCGCCATATTGTAACGTGAAATCACCCACAAAACTTCTTGCACAGGCTGCATATTAAACCAAAGGCTATAGACCGATTTTATGGGCGTAATTACGCCTAATGAGTCAACTGGAATAAACCTGAACCTGAACATGTAAAGACGGGTGCAATAAACTAGCAAACTGCACTGCAGTGACCCTCTGATACGCACACTGGCTGATGGCATCACAGCCAGCACAAAAAGAACTGGTCTCGCTGTAACTTCCCGAAGGCCCGTAACTGCCTTTACACCTAAACACTATGCAAGTAATTGACACGGCAACGCTGTTGACGCAGTAAAGAAATTCGATACACGTAACGACCCCATTTCATCACCAAAATAAACAAAGTAGCACATGAATCAATATGGCGGCTTTCACCTGTGGCCCCGCCCTAACATGACTTAACGACGAATAGCAAGTAAAAGGCGGAGCTAAAGGCGGGACCTGTCCGCGCATCGCGTGCTTCAACTGTCAACTGTGATCGATCCCGGAACCGTGACCTCTGCACGGCCAGGTCTACTATTTTTGGACAGCAGGATATTTCTTTGCGTATTTATGGACGATATACCAAGGGTTTATGTCTATTTTACAACGATCTGTCAAACAATTAATTAAACCTCCCAGTTACAAACAGCAAGGCTATGACATTTAGCAAAAAGGAGATCTGGGGTTATCAAAATGGTAATGATTTGTACCGTAACAGTCCAAAGCATGACATCGTATGTTGTAGGGCTACCAACATACGGCCCCAATATTCAGCGACTAAATTGGTAACACTGTATGAAGAAAAAATTAGTAGATAAAATTATTATCATATATCGGCCAAACGGGCCGCCAGTGTCCAGTTAAATTCAGCTACTCACTGCTGAAATGTAAATTGCTGTCCCGCCCAGATACAGACAATGGCATTTAAAACGAAAATAACTCCAGCCATCAGCCTTACAAAGGGATTTGAAAGGCTGACAACAAGGGTTAATGTAAGTTGCACGCAATTCTTTATATGAAGAGATGATCGGGCAAACACAAAAGCTTTCTGTTGGATCCTACTCCGTCACTCCACACAGTGTCTCAACACAGCTATGCTTACTTTTCCTCCAAAATTCGGTTTAGAAGCCACAAAACTGGGAAGTTTCTCACATCGATGTAATCACAGGTTTCAGTCTCTGTGAAGTGATGCTGTTACGCTGGGGTATGTTCTTCGTGACGTTTCGAAGGAAGGTATTGTCTCCATCTTCAAGGTTTGAGCCGTGCATGGACCACATCCCAGAAGACCGGGCTCCTCCAGAAGCGCAATATTTAAGGACGCACTCAGTTGCTAAGGCTAAATATTATCGGTGGTAGATAAATGAGTATGGAGCAATGGTGGAATGACAATAAGAGGGGGAAAACGAACTACTGGGAGGGAAACCTGTCCCGTCGCCACTTTGTTCACCACAAATCCAGGGACTGAAACCAACTAACACCTCCTTGTTGGGCCCCTTAGGCAGATCTAGCTCTGTCTAAGGGGCCCAACAGAATAGGTGTTCTTATCTTCTCCCCCTCCATTCACCTGAGGACGGAAGCAGAGCGAGCTTCCGAAACGTCGTGATTTTAATTTTTAATATTTTACTCTTGGGACTTGGATAAAGTCCATAAAACAGTCACCACACAATATTAATACACCAACCATCAAAACCTTTTAGAATTTATTTAAGTCTTACATCGTCATGCAACTTACAGCTCAATGCACGACATGTCTCGCTGATCATTCAAATAAACGAAGTGTGCACAAGTTTTCCAAAAATCTAGGAGCCACCCCCCAAATTCTAGTCGCCAGAAGTGTGACACGTAGTTTCATACTGAGGGCCGACAAATATACGGCGCGTCAGTACAAAATTTAGTGGCCTGGGCGGTCTGGTGGTCGGATTTCGTGCAATAAATATTACTATTTAGAGAAGAAAAAAAATCATGCGGTTTTGCACTGTATAATTTTCAACCCCCCCACCCAAACCTTTGGTCTAACTGACCACAGGGTCCCGATATCCTTACCGATCTGCTCTCAAAGACACTGCCCACCAGATGGCCGTCACGGACTTCTGGGGGGAACCCGTTGCGCAAATATTCACGGTGGAAATTCAGGAACTGTGTACGTACCGGCTCTGGCGTGATTCAACAGCGACCTTTACTTAACATGGCGACGACCCTTGGCGTGTCACACAAGGAACCAGACAACTGCTACAAAGGTCAGGAACTGTTAACCCTTCAAAGGCCACTGGTTACTTTATGTACTGTCAGTTTTAACATTCAACAATGCTACGTTCTGCCCACACAGTGTGTTTATGTGTTTTGTGTGAATCTCAGAACAAACAGCGATTATTTCCCTATACAGCATTAACTGACTGGTTTTTATAACCGAGACGGAGTGTTTACTGCGCGGTACGGACTGGGCCTTTAAATGCCACGTTCTGCCCACACAGTGTATTTATGTGTTTTGTGTGGATCTCAGAACAAACAGCGATTATTTCCCTATACAGCATTAACTGATTGGTTTTTATAACCGAGATGGAGTGTGTTTACTGCGCGGTACGAACTGCATCATCAATTAGCCTAGACGGAATTTAATATTTGTCTTCAAATGTTAATTTCAACCAGACGCTAAGCACACGTCCACCCATATGCAGCCGTTCTTCCATTAGAATGCCCATCCGCAAGCACAATAAAGCTGCTACCAAACTACACGGAGTCACAGTAGTAGTGCCAATCAGTGTGGGTGCAACAGCACTTAGTGCCCAAACACAGGCACGCAGCATGGACAGGTGTCAACGCTACATATGGCGGCGGCTCACAGACCACGGACAGACGGACAGACATGCAGAAACGAGTTTCTGGAGTTCACCGACTTTCATGATTAGAAAAACAAGTTAGGAATCCGAGCAGGTTGCATAGCGGGTCTTTATTAGCTTTTATTTACCTTGCGAGGCTTTTAGCGGCCTTCAGTGTTAAAGAGTGCTTTAACGCGTTCAATGGGCGAATTGTGCGTGCGTCATCGCGAGTGATGGTTTGTGACTGATACTCGGTAAGTGATAGTTTGTAAGTGATTGTCTGTAAGTGATAGTTTGTAAGTGATTGTCTGTAAGTGATGGTTTGTAAGTGATAGTCGGTAAGTGATGCTTTGTGATAGTCGGTAAGAGATGCTTTGTAAGTGATAGTCGGTAAGTGATGCTTTGTGATAGTCGGTAAGTGATGCTTTGTAAGTGATAGTCTGTAAGTGATAGTCTGTAAGTGATAGTGTGATGGTTTGTGAGTAGTGGTTTGAGGGTGATGGTCTGTAAGTGATGGTCTTCTAAGTGACAGTTTGTCAATAATGATTTGTAAGTGATGGTCTGTAGGTGATGGTTTGTGAGTGATGAATCCCGAAAGCGTTCGGAAGAAAGTGGTGGTGGTCATACTGAAGAAAGGTACCGGCACTAAAGTGACTGAGAAACACCACGAAGAATTCCAGTAAGGACGTCGAAGTCCTTGGCAAAATTCGAACTTGGCACCTCCCTCTTACAAGTCGCTTTGAAGATGTGACGCCGTTATAATTAGAAGCTATAATCAACGTTTGAGAGGAACACGCTGAGTCGATTTTCACTTGATATTCAGAAGATGGAAGATGTAGGTTCTTCCGAAACACCGTTCGGACGTATATATTTACCAAACTACACGGCGTCACACCCCATAATCCAGTATTCCTAATTTTTCTGTAGATATTACCACGAGAGCTACAAATTTCAATTTACCCTTTGCTGTTGAGCTCCTAAGCGATAAAAGTGTTAAGTTATACGCCACTATTTGTTTAGACTCTGCACTGTAAATACGCTTCCCTGTCAGCTACATACACGGGAACGGAGTTCCATTTGTGGCTCACAGCCATCGAAGTGACCTGGCTCCTAACAATGGAACCCGCCCCCGTGTCAGTCCGTGGGATATGCCACAGACACTTTGCTGAACAGTGAACTACGGAACAGTCACGCATGAAACAGAACTTTCATGGCGCTCGCAGCTGTAGCTACAGAAGCAAGTCTGCGTGGCCATTGCAGCACTGTATACAGCCCACAGTTTTATTAACTATTATTACTATTATTATTATTATTATTATTATTCTGACTGCAAATGGGTTTGTACCCGGTGGCAGTGGTACTACAATAAGACACAACACACAAAATAACACACGTCACACGAAATAACACATCACACAAATTAACACACCGCACTCAAAAAAACACAGCACATAACATTACAAAAACAATAAAGGACACACACTGCAAACAATAAATACAATTACAATACAAGTACAACTACAATAGAATTGCGATACAAATACAATTACAATATATTACAATACAATTACAATACTAATACAAATACAATTACAATAAAACATAATTACAATACAAATAAAAATAAATTAAAATACAATTACAATACAATTACGGTTACAATACAAATACAATACAATTACAATACAATTACAATTAACCTAAAATTGATGAATTAACATAAACACAAAATTAAGCACGCTCTACAGTAATTATGGCAACGTGCGTAATTTCTGTCTTCCGTAGCGGTGTACAAGACATCTTCGCTCTTCTAGGATGTCACACAGCGTAGAATGGTAGTTACCGACGTTTCGGTTCAACCTATCCTTCTCATCTTGAAGGGTCAAGTAGTCCAAGAAGAATGATTGGACTTTGACTACTTGAGCTTTGAAGACGGGACGCATAGGTTGTCCCGAAACGTCTGTCACTACCAATCGACGCTGAGTGACGCGCCAGAAGGGCGGACATCTTAAGGCAAAGTACTCTTGGCTTTGGCAGTTGGCCGTCTTCAGGACATTTAAATACAAAATCATGTACAGAAACTTAATTTCAGGAAACGTAAAATATAAAACAGAATTCGTTTTCAATTTCACGTATCCTATAAGGAATCGAGGTTCTTCTCAGACATTCTTAGACACACTGTTAGTCATCTAGTGTGCAGTCGTTCATACTTTCTTAGGTACCACCAGCTTTCACGACAAAATTAACTCTCAGTTTTGCCCACAGAGGGTGCTTATGTGTTTCGGTTTATTCACACAACGAACAGCGATTATTTCCCTAAGCACCATAAATCGGATGACCTTTCTATTGCGCACTCAGTTTCATTTCATCCATCAGCAAAGCACCGAATTTTTAAACAGGCTACAACTAACTAACTAACTAACTAACTAACTAACTAACTAACTAACTAACTAACTAACTAACTAACTCCATAGAGCAGAGGCATTCTTGAGAAGCTGACAGTTTCTCAGCTAGTCAACAAATCCTCCGCATTTTATGGAACCCGGAGGTTCGTTACCGCATTCACAACGGCCCGCCACCTGTCCCTATCCTGACCCAGCTCAATCCAGTCCATACCCCCATCCCACTTTTTGAAGATTCATTTTAATATTATCCTCCCATCTACGCCCGGTTCTCCCAAGTTGTCTCCTTCCCTCAGGCCTCCCCACCAAAATCCTGCATGCACCTCTCTTTTCCCCATACATGCTACATGTCCCGCTCATCTCATTCTTAACCCTTTAAAGACGGAACGTATCTGTTTTATGTAAGGACTCAGTGCCTACCGCGCTGTAAACACTCTCCACTTCGGTTATAAAAACCAGCCTCTTAATGTTTTATAAGGCAAAAGTTGCTGTTTGTTCTGAGATCCGTACAAAACACATAAAGGCAATGTGGGCACCACGTAGAATTTTTTAATGTTAAACCTGGTGGTACGTAAAGTTACCGCTAGGCTTTAAAACGTTAAAGAGGCTACAATTTAAATTAATTTTGGTTCCACATCGGTTTATGCGAAAAGGAAGGTTCGGATAGCATAGGATATAACCATCCTGCAGCAGTGAAAAGTTGGACTCTTGTCCCTGTCTAATGCAGCATTGGTGCTACTGCGAGCCACAGAGTCCTACCCTGCCTGAAACGTTTACCCGAAAACAGCAGAAACAGCTTAGTTTGGGAATGTGTGTGTGTGTGAGTGTGTGTGTGTGTGTGTGTTTTCAAACACCAGAAGACGGTCAGTCCATTTAAAAGCTGTTGAACTTTCAGGTGGATCTGCATGGCACAATTTGTGACGCCCGGAATTGATTAAACTGACAGAATTTTGCTTCGTACAATTCCTTGCCACCGATCCCAGTGGCCGCGCGGCCTAAGGCGTAGGTCTGCTGCCGAGTGCTTGCTGGGATCGTGGGTTCGAATCCCGCCGGGGGCATGGATGTCTGTCTTGTACAGTGCTTGTGTTGTCAGGTAGAGGTCTCTGCGTCGGGCCGATCCCTCGTCTAGAGGAGTCCTACCGACTGTGGTGTGTGTCTGAGTGTGATCAAGTGCAAATAAACAACCTCGACACCTGCTGTGAACAGGTAGATAGAAGAGCGAATGACTGCGAAACAATTCCTTGCCAGACCTATCAGTGGTGACCCCATAGGCTCCGCTGGCAATAGTCTGTTTTTAATGTTTCCAAAACTTTTCTGCCGTGGGACTGTCCCGATTTAAAGAAATCCAGACAAATCCCCAGGCTACTCAATATTGTTCCTGTCTTGGTCATGAACGCATTGGGGTGGGGACGGAGGGGGGGGGGGGGCACTAGAAGTATGGTTCCACTCATACTTAACCTCAGCGCTATATGGAGATGAGTCGTCAACATCTCTCCCCGGCCAGCCAATGACTGGGGCCCCACAGTTATTCTGAGCGGTCCCAACGACAGAAGACGTTCTTGTCTCCACCAGGATTGTGTAGCCCTTAGCCCAGTCACTATGTATACTGAGCTAATCCATCTCTAAAGCCAACGCGGTGCATAATGCTTATGCTGATAAAATTCAACAGATGGAAGGACAGCGAATTCAAATCAAAATGTTCGGTATGATGCGAAGTTTAATGCAACCGTCTGAACGGTGTGTTTAGCAACACGTTTTATCCCACTATTGCGCGGGACGAGTGAGACACGACTAGCGTCACACTCGCTGTATCGTGTCAATTATCTAATGGAATCCATTGTGTGGCCGCTTCACGTCTCTCTTGGGGAACAATGTTTGTTATGCGGGTTGCCTGCTTCTTGATGCTTGCTGCTGCCGCCGCTTCTTTATTGTAACAAAGATTCTGTCTCCGGTGTAACGTCAGACAGGCCTTTCTGCTTAAATGTGTACTGAGGGGTGATCAAAATGTGCCGCACCTGGGAATCCACGGTTTAAACACACAGCTAACAATCACCATTAAACTTAATAAAGTTAAACTTCATTTCTAATGGCCAACATCCCCGTTGGCGTGTGTTTCAATTCTCACAAAGAGTCAGTCACAGCCAATTCCGTTTGCATCTCTTTATTTGGAGATTTGAGCTACAAGTTTCGGCCTGTTATGGCCATAACAGAAGAAGAAGAAGAAGAAGAAGAAGAAGAAGAAGAAGAAGAAGAAGANTGGCCATAACAGAAGAAGAAGAAGAAGAAGAAGAAGAAGAAGAAGAAGAAGAAGAAGAGTGTGATACGTATTGTTATGTGCATATGCCGGGGGAGGGTGGGGGGGGTGTCACTGTGACACACTCGTGTTGAACGTTTAGCAGTTCCATGTGCTGTGTATTGAGACTGCACTGACGTCTGTTGTTGTTGTTGTTGTTGTTGTTGTTGTTGTTGTTGTTGTTTTGAACTTTCTTATAATTTATTTAGGAACAAATTCTTTATCTTATGCCCTTCTACTTTAGCAATTACACCGGATGATTTGTTCTTATTATCTCTTTTCTAAGTTTTTTTTTGCGTTCTGTTATTGGATGAATTTTTTCTCTTACACACGTGTGTATGTATTTACTGTGCCGTCTCTACAAATAGCGTACGGCTGTTGTGTTGGCACATTAATAGCAAATAACTTAAACATCTGAACCAGTTACGTATCACAACCTTTGCCAGTTTATAGAACTTGCGCAGTTTGTGTCGTGTTAGAAGCGCGAGCCTGCGTAGTGGCCTGAGCCTGTGTAGTGGCCTGAGCCTGCGTAGTGGCCTGAGCCTGCGTGATGGCCTGAGCCTGCGTAATGGCCTGAGCCTGTGTAGTGGCCTGAGCCTGCGTAATGGCCTGAGCCTGCGTAATGGCCTGAGCCTGTGTAGTGGCCTGAGCCTGCGTAATGGCCTGAACCTGCGTAATGGCCTGAGCCTGCGTAGTGGCCTGAGCCTTCGTAGTGGCCTGAGCCTGCGTAGTGGCCTGAGCCTGCGTAGTGGCCTGAGCCTGTGTAGTGGCCTAAGCCTGCGTAGTGGCCTGAGCCTGCGTAGTGGCCTGAGCCTGTGTAGTGGTCTGAGCCTGCGTAATGGCCTGAGCCTGCGTAATGGCCTGAGCCTGTGTAATGACCCAAGCCTGTGTAATGGCCTGAGCCTGTGTAATGGCCTGAGCCTGTGTAATGGCCTGAGCCTGTGTAATGGCCTGAGCCTGTGTAGTGGCCTGAGCCTGCTGAGCGAAAATTAAGTAAACAGCGGGCTACCTGCAGCCAGTAAGTCTACCGAAATCCTTAGTAGCTCAGTAAGTCTACACAGGAACTTAGTAGGCATAAGTTTATACACTAACTTAGAAGGCCTAAGAAGTCTACACACTAACTTAGAAGGTCTAATAAGTCTATACACTAACTCAGAAAGCCTAAGAAGTCTACACACTAACTTAGAAGGCCTAATAAGTCTATACACTAACTTAGAAGGCTTAAGAAGTCTACACACTAACTTAGAAGGTCTAATAAGTCTACACACTAACTTAGAAGGCCTCAGAAGCCTACACACTAACTTAGAAGGCCTCAGAAGTCTACACACTAAATTAGAAGGTCTAATAAGTCTACACACTAACTTAGAAGGTCGAATATTTCTACACACTGAGTAGGCATAATAAGTCTACACGCTACCTTAGAAAGCCTAATAAGTCTATACACTAAGTTAGAACGCCTAAGAAGCCTACACAATAAGTTAGGTTTATCCCCGCGCCAGTAATTAGGCACAGAACTTCCTGCAATAGGAGCACTGGTACTGCTAATTATGGAGAAGAACAGGTAAGGAAAACAGCAAACACGAATACGTATATTCTATGCACACCTGACCACCTGTTCAGAGGGCCTTGGTACTGCCATTAGCGTCACAATCGGTCGCTGCATTACGTCGCTTGCCTCACATGAATAATTTGGCAGAGATCAAGGCGACGTGCTTCATATTTCAGGCGGCGTGTGGATTCAACACCGGTTTATGTTGGAAAACGTTTCGAAGTCTCTTCAGTTCAAACATCGCCAGCAGTATAAATAAGCTCGCGTGACCACTGCGGCACCGTATCGACAGAGGGACAGTCGATTCTTCATATCGACTGTCTGCAGTAATACCAGGGACTTCCCTGCTATACACAACCGGGATTTCGTGATCAGAACGTTAGAGAGTTGAAAATTTTGCTCCGTTCCCCCGACTACAAACCGATGGATTGCTAAGGGAATTGCAACCAAAAAATGTGAATACTAGCAACTCGCTGTCA
Organism: Coptotermes formosanus; assembly: GCA_013340265.1. Classification (NCBI taxonomy): domain Eukaryota; kingdom Metazoa; phylum Arthropoda; class Insecta; order Blattodea; family Rhinotermitidae; genus Coptotermes; species Coptotermes formosanus. The sequence goes on along the minus strand of BLKM01000913.1, from coordinate 68,245 downwards.
CAAGGCACAGTTCCGTAGATGTTGTCACCAATCGTCCAGTCCGTGCTTAGCGAGAAAAATGCTCCTGGCGCCTACAGCTGCTTCCCTGTCGAACCAGCGCAAACACATTCTAGCTTTTCGAAAATAAGACGCAATTTGTATTGTAAGCGTATTTGTATTGTAATTGTATGTACTGTGTGAAGTATGTGTCCAGTATTGTTTTTGTAATTTTGTGTGCTGTGTTCTGTTTGAGTGCGGTGTGTTCCTGTCTGTGATGTGTGTTATTTTCTGTGATGTGTGTTATTGCAGTACCACTGCCACCGGGTACAAACACATTTGCAGTCTAAATAATAATAATAATAATATTATTATTATTATTATTATTATTATTATTATTATTATTATTATGTCAGAAGGACAAGGTGTAATAAAGACAGGTCCCAACAGCACGCGATTCCAACAAGGGCTTCACGGTTAACACACTGTTCAAAAGTAAACTTTTATGCACAAACGCCGATATACCACCGGTTTTTGTTAACCGCAATTTGTGGCTGTATGTCGAGGGTGGTGGTAAATCGGAATACTGTATGATAAGGAATTTCTGTTCACAGAATTTCATGGACGCTAATTGAGGTTGGCAATATGTCGAGGAAGAGCGGGGGGGGGGGGGGGGGATATATCGTGATTTCACTGGAGTTAAATTGACATATTCTTGTAGGAACATATTGCCGGGCCACATTACGAAGATGGATACGAAAACAATGTGTCCCTTTTTTTTTTGTTTGTTAATGTGGCGCTGGATAGAATTTATTGACTGATCCACCAGATAGCGACACTGTCGAGCTCCACCCAGTCACGTGCATTCAACACAGTAGCAGTACAAAATGGCGGATATTGTAGACGCACGCGCCTACTGCAAGCAACACATTAGAATATTTCCTTTATGGAGCTTACGATAATTGCCGTAAGGTCATGCTTTTTACACACCTGAAAGAGTTTTAAGACAAGCGTATTCTATACCGAGCTCGATTTAAAATCTTTTTTGTAGCAGGCAAAAAAAAAAATTATAAGGCTCACGTATCGCTAGAGACCAACTCATGCACACATTAACACTAAAACATTCATAAAAGTAACCCTACACGTTTCGAACTCACTTAGTGTTCATCTTCAGGGGGGGTCACACATTCACTGATTATACACAACCACAATATGGCAACAAATGTTGCCATATTGTGGTTGTACGTAGCAATACGTATATGAAACAACGCACGGTGTGTATATAAAACTAACAAGGCTCACTCATCACTACCCATACTGTGTACGTGCGTAGGATATATACAGCAATATACATCGACAACAAACTGGTACACATTTTTAAAACACAACACTCAATCACCTTTAAACAAACCCCGACATGGGCTTGTATGTTTTTTTAAGTGTTTTTAAAAGTGGTTTTCCCCTGAAGACGATGCACTATGACGTCGAAACATGTCGGCGTTTGTATAAAGGTGACTGAGTGTTGTGTTTTATCATTTGTGTACGAACTGTTTATCAATATACATCATTGCACATAATGGTTACCATCGCTTACATCACAACTCGTATTTCCTTTCACAAGATTTGGTTACTAAAAACCCCAACCCGACATGTTACTGGTAATTATTCACCGCGCACAGAATTTAACATTTTATCATTTTAAGGCCAAAAAATACCAACTTGCAGCTGACATTTGCTTACCGACCTTAGCCTGTTAATCATTTCTGTTTCACGTTTGCCCCCTGCCACACATCACCACCGCCTTCCTACTGTCTTTCCATTCAACACGGCGCACCCTTAGCGTGAATTTACAAACTGTAAAGATAAAAGTATGTGCAACACGCAATGGCAGTGCCTGCGGGTTCTTTAAACAGTAATAAGAACCGATTAGCGACCCGCCCGCATACGGATGAAAAGTACCTGTGGACACTTTAAAAATGCAACGGATCAGTTGTTTGCTGGACTGTTATTTCGGGTACCCTGTTTCCGCTGGTCAGCGGACACGCACGTCAATCAGACGGACTGCATTTCCCTGAATTCAGACCGCGATGGGTTTCCTCTAAAGTACTGGAAAGAGAGCAGCAAGCTTTACGTTCCGTCTCCCTTTATACAGCATAGACCCAATTAACCGAACATAAGGATGGTATCAAATGGTATCTCCACATATGGCCCACGAAACAGCAATTTGTCCTAACCCACCTACACAAAATTTTATAGAAGACGCAACAAACTTGACAGATCCTAAACAGACCGACTCTTAAAGATTTAAAGCCTAGCGGTAACTTTACGTACCGCCAGGTTTAACATTAAAAAATTCTACGTGGTGCCCACATTGCGTTTATGTGTTTTGTACGGATCTCAGAACAAACAGCAACTTTTGCCTTATAAAACATTAAGGGACTGGTTTTTATAACCGAAGTGGAGAGTGTTTACAGCGCGGTACGCACTGAGTCCTTACATAAAACAGATACGTTTCGTCTTTAAAGGGTTAAGCATGTTATGTTTTTACCAAAACATAAGGACAAGCAATTTTTGTGGGCACAAAATTTTGACAGAAGGTATGTTTGTTTGTAAGCCAGCTGTCTAGTAACGCGGTAATCTCAGTTTGACGAACTGTGTGCGTTACGACGAACTGCATTTATATGAGCGACATGACACAGTGCCACCGACAGCCACACTGTGTAGTCTTCTCCTGTGCTACAAGCTGGACGCTCCGGAGCTTGAATCCCGGCAGGGGCATTAGACTTTTGCTCTCCGAAATTTCTCATAATGGGGCCTAACGCTACATCCTACTTAATAAGTTCCAAGGTTGTTTCTCGAGGTAAAGCGGCGGAGAAGTGATGATGATCACTCATCTCTTTTACTGTCGAAGGTAAGAATTAGTGGAGCTATGCCTCTACTTCACTTATATACCTTCACGACGCAGACAGGGCCAACTAACCCTTTTTTATAGATTCAAAAACGGTAACCCTCCCACCGAAGTGTTCCAGCTTGGGGCGTCTCGCACGGTGGCTGCAGAATTTGGCACGAAAGCTTGCAGTAAACAAAGATCCGAGTTCGCAGTTTTACACATATTCGCATCTTTCCCTATTTCTGTGGCATTACAGCCAAACTCGGGCCTAGGCCACCTCGCTGTTGAGGATTCTATATCACACACAATTAGACACAAACGCCCGGTAGGACTTCTCTGAATGAGTGATCAGCTTATCGCAGAAGCCGCTACCTACACAACACACATCAAATACAAGAGACGAACATTTATGCCCTCGACGATATTCGAACCCGCGATCCCAGCGAGCGGCCGCAGACAGCGCGTTCACCGGGATCGGCCCAGACATTCACACAGCTTTTGTATATTTGTTATATTGCCTGAAAATACAGTTATATTGGGTGGTCCAACTGTTTCGGCCCCTTTGACGGTGAATGCCGCAGTGAGGGACGTCAAAACCTAAGACATTAAACACGTACACACTTTGGGCAAAATGCGTACTTTCGTAATGTTAAAGCAGCTGGTATATATAGTTACCACTGTGCATTTTACCCACACTGTGCAGCATATTTATGTACACATTTGTTACTACTCGCTCAATAAACAACGACCTGGCCTCTATAACGGAGACAGATCTGCTATAGGCGAGGTAGTGGAGAAGGGCCCCGCAGCAGACACTACGGACGCACCGCAGCCTTGAGGCTTCTTGTGCAACCCTATGATGAAGATGAAGATGATGATGATTATTTTTTGTCCTTTTCCTAGTAACGGAGCACCGGTGGAATTAAATTGACAGGGGAAAACCGAAGAACTCTGGGAAAAACCTGTCCCAGTGCCACTTTGTCTACAACAAATCCCACATGGACTGACCCGGGATCGAACCCGGGCCTCCGCGGTGGGAAGCCGGCGGCTAACTGCCTGAGCCATGGCACGGCCATAGGCGAGGTAAGAATTAAGGTTTTAAATATTTTTACGTTAAATTCATCCGCGAAAGGGTTAAAGCTATAATTAATCTGCTTGGTTGCTGACTGTCATGGTTCAACCAAAAATGCTCTGCGCAAGGAACAGCACCCCCCCCCC
>BLKM01000913.1:10625-46814 GCA_013340265.1 Coptotermes formosanus | reverse complement strand
ACGGATCTCAGAACAAACAGCAACTTTTGCCTTATAAAACATTAAGAGACTGGTTTTTATAACCGAAGTGGAGAGTGTTTACAGCGCGGTACGCACTGAGTCCTTATATAAAAGATACGCTTCGTCTTTAAAGGGTTAATTTACCTTATACAAGCCTTCGTACCCTTTCAAATTATTTCTTACAAATATGCATTTCATCCAAACAGTGCTCTGAGACGACATGTTTTTCCTACGAATCTCAGAACAAACAGTAGTTATGTCCTTATGTAACAGTGTCAGCAACTAAGAAATATTTGTAACAGAGATGCAGAGTGTTTTCTATGCTGTAGGAGATGAGTTTGTAATTTTATGTAGATGTTAAGTGTATAAAAATGGTCGTGCCATGGTTCAGGCGTTAGTCCACTAGGGATTCGTGGTTAGACACACTGGCACTGGGACAGGGTTTTCTTCCCAGTACTTCAGTTGTCCCCTGTCAGTATCATTCCTCCCATGCTACATACACGTCTTCATCTTAATAGCACTCCAATCAGAAGGAGAAGCGGGTGAAGTATGGGAAGTTCAAAAAGGCAGTGCTATATATGATAAACAAGGGTAAAGGTAAAGGTAAAGCAGTCCCATTACACGTCTGGACAGGCCCTGAGGGTTCCAGGAGATTGAGGCTCCCAGATTTCTAGACAATCAGCACATGAAGGTGGTAAGGTTGTCAGCCCTACGCACCGGCCGCCTTTACCCCCCCAGGAGATATTCCCGGTACTCATTTCTGTTAGAGGCTGAGTCGACGCCAGGGCCATAGTGCGGCCGGAAGGATTATGTCAATGAAAAACCCCAGTAACGCCATCTGGACATCGAAGCCGCAAAATAACCAAGGGCACTAGACAGAAAAATAATTTCACCCTGTGGGTGTAAAACAGCTAGAAAATAAAATAATGTACACAAATTTGAATAAAAATCTGAAGTTACTTAAAATTTTGGGCTGCGGTGAAAGCGATAAATGCTGGTATGAGTTCAGCCGACCCCAGTGGCCGCGCGGTCTAAGGCGTAGGTTTGCGGCCGAGCGCTTGTTGGGATCGTGGGTTCGAATCCCACCAGGCGGCATGGAAGTTTGTCTTGTACAGTGTTTGTGTTGTCAGGTAGAGGTCTCTGCGACGGGCCGATCCCTCGTCCAGAGGAGTCCTACCGACTGTGGTGTGTGTCTCAGTGTGATCAAGTGAAAATAAACAACCTCGACACCTGCCGTGAACAAGTAGGTAGAAGAGGGAGGGACTACGAAATGTTGAGTCCTGCATTATGGGTTTCTTCACTATAAAAAACACCGTATGCTAAAAACCAGTTTCCAGTTGGGAGATATTGCGTTCATTAGCATAAGAAAACGTTTCTAAACCGCGTCTGCGCAAAACACAAGGACATTACCTCATGAATAAAAGAATTCTTGTTGAACAGTAATTTTTATGTAGTAGCTAATCTAAGAGAGAATAAAGTCATAGACATTTACGGTCCTCATTAGAAAAATCAAAACGTTCCCACAGCAAAGCAACATGGACGCATGCGACAGCACAGAGAATGTCTTGTAAACAAATTCGCTGTCTCGGACTAACTCCGCTATTTACACCCTCCACTTTCTGGGTTTTCCCTTTGCCTGTGATGTATAAAGTGAAGACATTATGCGAAAGTCACTGCCTTCCATTTAGCCGCATTTTTATATCTCAAAAAGTTTAAAAAATTTTTCTCTTACATTTTGAGCGGGAAATCTTCGCTGCAAATTACAAAACTCGTTCCAGTGACGTCTTTACCCTGACACTCGATTATTGCCGTAAAAGGCTAAATGGTAAGGCATTAGACCCACATTAAAATAGACCACGACAATTTCCTTCCACATGTCCAGCCCATTCGACATTTGTCCCTGTAGTTGATACAGCAGCATTAACCCTTTGAAGTCCAGTCGTTTAACATTAATAAATTTTATGTTCTGCCTACAGAATATGATGGTAAAGATAAAGGTCACCCTGTAAGATGCTATGGTTAACACAGATGACAGAGTAGAGGTATGGCTCTACTCTTTCTTCAGCTTCGGTGCTGGATGAGGGTGGATGGTGAACGCCAAGTCCCGGTCATTTTGGACCGGAAAGTAGCCCCTTTCCTATTGTAGAGAAGATTGGGTGGGACCCAGGGTCCGGTCTGGATGGGTAAAGAAAAATTATTTTGTATGGACTATTCTCGGGCTGATAGCCGTGTCAGTTGTTTAAAAACATCCGACGTTTCAGAGACACTCAGTCTCCATCCTCAGGGAAAGTGAGGCTGGAGAGGGAGTGCGTCTCTGAAACGTCGGAGATTTTAAAGAATTGACACGGACCACTTTCCCTGAGGATGGAGACGAAGTGTTTCTGAAACGTCGGAGATTTTTAAAGAATTGACACAGACCACTTTCCCTGAGGATGGAGACGGAGTGTGTCTCTGAAACGTCGGAGATTTTTAAAGAATTGACATGGACCACTTTCCCTGGGGATGGAGACGGAGTGTTTCTGAAACGTCGGAGATTTTTAAAGAATTGACACGGACCACTTTCCCTGAGGATGGAGACGGAGTGTGTCTCTGAAACGTCGGAGATTCTTAAAGAATTGACACGGACCACTTTCCCTGAGGATGGAGACGGAGTGTGTCTCTGAAACGTCGGAGATTTTTGAACAATAGACACGGCTATCAGCCTGAGAAAGTTCACACAATTTTGTCGCGGTGAAAGCCTGAAGAAATACAAAAATTATTTTGCCCCTGTTGGTGTTTAAACCCCGGACCACCACTCCCGTACCGAGAAGCTATATCGCCCACGCGATCCAGGCCCTGCTTACAAAATATATTTATCTGTTTTGTATGTATCTACGAAAAATAAAACTTTATTTCCTTATATAGCTTAATATTAACCGATCGGATCTGCACTCTTCGGTGATGTTACGCAGCGCTGAGTGGTATTTCTCTACCGACTTTTTGGAAAAACCTATCGGTCCTATCTTTTTGGACTACTTGACCCTTGAAGTTGGGACCGACAGGTTGTCCCGAAACGTCGGTACAGAACTACAAACAAACACTGAGTAATATCCCAGAAGAGGGCAGATCTTATCTACATCCCGGCGGAAAGCTTCAAATCACGCATTAACTGACTGGCTTTTATACCGAGGAGGGTGTTTACTGCGCGGTACGAGCTAAATATTTAAATACCATTCAGTTAAACAAACCAAACCAAGCAGAACACGGACCTGTCAATTCATATTGCACGACAATGTATGAGGTAGAGCAGTCATCTGAGGCGACGGCTGTCAATACCAGACTGCACGACGTCATATCTTTTGTGGCTTACATTATTCCCCTCTCAGTTTAGTGTCGACGTTAGGCTCACAGATGAACGCCGAACCGGAAGTGATGTGGAAGGAAACTGTGCTATTTCCTTAGAGAGGCTGTCTCAGCATTTGTATGAAGACACTGAGAAAAACCACGGCAAATCTATCAGGATACGCGATATCCTGGCCGAATTTCGAACCCGACACCTCCCAAATGCAGAACCACAAGATTACCGCAGTTAGCCTACATGGCGTCATAACCCATTCTGGTCTACAGACCTAAATTACTTTCGAAAATTACGGCCAGTTTGAGCATGCGTAGTCACTGTGACGTCACAAGACCCTTGTTAATGACAATTAATATGCATATGTCCGGTAGCTGCCACGTTGAGTGTAAATCGGTTCCATAACTTAGCTATGAAACGTGCGGACAGATCGCACCTCCACATTAAGCCTTAATTATATGCAATTCGCTCAGAGGTCGCGTATAAACAGGTTAATAAAATGATGTGACTGATTCCGTAATTGTCCCCGACAGTTGACTATTGCTGGCAAGTGTTGGGTGTTACCGGGAAAGTAAAAATTACATCTGTGGGGACCCCTGTAAAGAAAACAGCCATCTAACCAGTTTGAAGCTCCCAGTATCTCTCTGCTGGATGTTTCAACACTCGTAAACTCAATTAATAAAACTGCGGGCATATAAACCGTGTTGAGCCCGAGACTGATTCCGAACACGAGGCCAGTGTTCTGGGATCAACAACGGCACAAGGCACCACAAAACCCGGGAACAAATGGGCCGACACCAGCGTCAAGTAAACACTTTGTGTCACTTGCAAAGCATTGGGGTTATCATAGCGGTGTTGCTGAAGGGTCAGATCTCCTGGGTTATGACACTGTGCCTTTTGAGGGAGTGGCTGTCGACGTTTCGAAGGAACCATCCTGTTGCCTTTAGCAGGAGCGCGCCCCCAAGGGGAGGGGGCTGACGAGCTGCAGCCCTCCGAACCCCCCAAAACCGAAACTTAAAAAAATATTTTCTAGACACGATGATATCAAAGGTTTTAAGTGATTTCCCCTTCAGCCGAAATCAGCCACTGAAATTGGCTGATGACCGGTACGTTAGAATTTTGAAAAATAAATTAATAAGATTAAAAAAAACAAGACAGGACACTGTGATTGAGTCACGGAACATGTAGTTATATTCGTATGTATATAAATGCAGGTGCAGGCAGTGTTATTTTGTGCTTACAGCATGGTTTTTATAACATAATTTTTAAAACCAAACATAAATTATATATAGCCTCAGGGTAAGCACCCCCCCCCCCCCCACCAAGAATTCTGGGTGCGCAACTGGCCTTCATATTCAGGGTCAAGGGGCCTAATAAGGATGGAATTTATTGCTCGCTCGATCATTAGAAGGAAGACATCCTTCGAAATGGCGGAAACCACTGGCCAAAACAGACAGCACCATAGCGCAGAACACTTGGGACTTTATGTAACTTTTTCCACACTAGTTACAACTAAAAAACACAAAGGTACAATTGTATCTGCGCTTAATTAAACATCACGTCGAAAAGGCATATAGAGGAGTGGAGGTACACATCCATGCATTCTTAAGCTCTGCATTAGATGGAGGCGAGAGGTCAGGTTAATGCGCCGGTTGCTAAGTGGACGAGGGGCTGAAAGGGCCCCAGAGAGGGTCTGGACGCTATGGAGAAGAGAAGAATTTATTTTCTTTGCCCAAAAAGAACCCCAAATTGGTCGTCATTTCAGCATGAGCTACCCTGGCCATGTTTTCAGTAACATCAACGTGTTATAACCGTGTGGGGAAGGACTTTACTCAAAATGTTTGCAGCCACGCAGCTGGTCCATGAATTCTGAGATTTCGCAGAACGCGAGACTTTTCTTGCTGTATTCACAGCAATACAGCATTACACCCTGTATCGATTAAATTGAACCCACGTCAAATATTTGAAACACGCTTCTTTAAGATTCGTTTTAATATTATTCTCAGATCTACCGTTACATCTGAAATGTAGTCACATCCTTTCACATCTTCCAACCAAATTTTGGAATGCATTAGTTGTGTCTACATCACAAAACATTTTCGACCGAAGGAACAGCGCTATCCACACAAGGTGCAATACTTGCTTTTCTTTACAGAGCACAAAGTGTCGAGCAAATTTTATTTGACTGATAAAATGTATGGTGAACTAAGTACATAACTAACTAACTAGCTAGCTAACTAAGTAACTAAGTAACTAACTAACTAACTAATTCCATGGAGCAGAGGCCTTCGTGAGAAGCTAACAGTTTCTCAGCTAGTCAACAAATTCCCGCATTTTATGGAACCCGAGGGTTCATTACCGCATTCACAACGGCCCACCACCTGTCCCTATCCTGAGCCAGCTCAATCCAGTCCATGTCCCCATCCCACTTCTTGAAGATCCATTTTAATATTATCCTCCCATTTACGCCTGGGTCTCCCAAGTGGTCTCCTTCTCTCAGGTCTCCCCACAAAAATCCTGTACGCACCTGTCTTTTCCCCATACGTGCTACATGCCTCACCCATCTCATTCTTCTCGATTTGATTACCCGAATAATTAAAAATGTACTGTGAAAACCTTCAATTTTGAAACCGGATGGCCACTAATGCTGTGGGGTAACATTATTCACAGTCTACGGTACCTTCAGCCCTGCAGTTGTTGCAGGGTCCCAAGTAAATCGCAAAGAAGCTTATTTTGTCCTAAGGGCGAATTCCAATCCAGCAGCGTGAAAATCAAGTATTTTGGATGCCTCTCGAATGTGAGTGTAAAAGAAACGTCGACAAGGAGAAGGAGAGGACGAAAAAAGTTACCAGGCATTATATTTCTTACGTGCCAACACCGTGCTAATGAAATGCTTCCCTGATGTCGTGAACCTGCCTCCGTAACTTATGTCGCAATTTCAAAACTGGATTGTTTCTGCATGTTGGTGCTGTCTGAGTCTCATGTAAATCCAGTCCGGTTATGTGTCTCTATTGCTGCTCAGCTCAGGTTTGTCGTGTGGTTGTAATTCAAACCGATTAAACCGTGTTACCACGTGCAAGTGTCTCAGTGGGGGGTGCGTACAGGGTGTCTAATCCGATATCTCAATACTGCCTAATCACTTGTCACGTGATGCATGATCCACCGTTATGCAGGATAGAGACATGAAAACGCAGTATGGACTACGCCTGTGAGATTACACTTGTTTACACAGGCGAATCTAGCAATTTTCGCGATAGGACAAATTCACAGACCTTCCCATAATCCCTCGTATGGGTCTATTTCGTACTATGTAGCAGAGGTAGCCTCGCAAACAGGTACTGATCACCCACTGTCTAAAATTTTTTAGACTTAATGAAGACTAAAAAGTACGACAAATTTCCTTCCAAGTACTCGGAAATAATTTCTCTCACATTTCCTTGGCAATTTCTATTATGTTTCACATTGGCGTCATTTATTTATGCTTTCTTAATTTAAAGGCTCAATGCGGTTCATGAATTTCGCCTCAGCCTTCAGAGACAGGTTAGCAGTCATACGTTTACCGACGTTTCCGAAAAAAAAAAGCAAACTAACTCTTTGGTTCTTAACCCCATATTGAGGTATACCTCTGTTATTTGACTCAAATACTTAGATAATACTTAGAATTTAGGCCACCTTCCTTGCACGTCAACTCCAATTCATTTGTCACGCATCATCACAAAGTTTGAGGTCATTATTTTGAACACATAAACATTTATCCCAAACTGAGGTAAACTTACATCTTGCCACGCTTGATAAGGCTGGCCGATCCATGCAGGGTTCGTTTCCCAGCTGCCCCTGTCGCTGGGCGGTCTGTAGAAGAGTTATAGAGGCAGTGGGGGTCAAGCTGAGAGAATTCTCGATTAGTTCGGCCCGGAGCCTGCGGCGTGATGGAGTGGTCGCATTCGTAACGTGTCAGCAGGCTTTGTTATCGGGCAGTCCCGTGGGTTACGTCAGTCGTTTGTCTGTTGTCATTCGCGCCACCTACAGCGGAAGACACAGTTCAAGTGCGCTGTGAGAGACGCGGTGCGTTCTGTACGAATTGTTGAGACTGAATCACCAATCAACTTGCTGGACAAACTAACAAGGTAGCCACTGTGAAGGTAACCGGTACAGTGACTAGGCTATGGACTGGACGCCAGAGAAAACTTGCGTTTCCTCCAGACAGAGGCAATATTTATCTCACACAAAGTGGCCCAACAGAATTTGGGGCCCACACAGGCGTCTACTGAATTGAAGCCTGGAGATATACTAGGCTAAATCACCCCCCACATAATGCCGAGTATAAGAGTGGGTGGGGCTGCACCTAAATTCCATACAAGTCTTCATGTCGTGGTGTTTAATTACACCGAGGGACAAAGGTGCTTTCGGGCTGTACCTTTTGTCACACAATTCAACGTCATTCTTTACAATCCATTTCTACCACTCAGTGGTCTACCACTCTTAAAATTCGACGCCGTGCAGTCTGGTAAATATCACATCGGTAAGATTTCTATGAAATTACACGACGTCACATCGCAGACGACAGCATTTTTCATAGTCACCGCCATGAGAGCCTCAAATGTCACTCATAATTTGCGTCTGGGCCACTGACAGCGTCGTTGAATGAGTTGTAAATAAATATATTATAATACAGAGTCTGACAAAGTACTAACAGTACGCACGCTGAAGTTTCGGCAAACTAACTGACTGACTGACTAACTGACTAACTAACTAACTAACTAACTAACTAACTAACTAACTAACTAACTAACTGAAACTAAGCAACTAATAAACTAACTGAAACTAACTAACTAACTAACTGAAACTAACTGAAACTAACTAGCTAATTAAGTAACCAACTAACTAACTGAAACTAACTGAAACTAACCAATAACTGAAACTAACTAACTGAGACTTAACTAACTAATTAACTGAAACTATATAAATCCATGAATTACAGCCCTTCCTGGAAAGATAATTCTTGGTCAGTTAATCGGCAATATCGCACATTCTATTTAACCGGACATTTCGCCACTGTGTGTACAGCACTCTGCTGCCTCTTCCATACTCGGAAATGAATGCGTGTCCTCAGCGTCCTGTTCTGTATATTTAAGATCCAATTTAATATTGTAGGCCCATGTACGTCTACGCGGGGCATACACCACTTGGAAGAACTAGGAGTAGATGGGAGGATTATATTAAATGGATCTTCAATAAGTGGGATGGGAAGGCATGGACTGGATTGATCTGGCTCAGCACAGGGACAGTTGGAGGGCGCTTGTTAATGTGGTAATGAACCTTAACCCTTTAAAGACGAAGCGTATCTGTTTTATATAAGGACTCAGCCCGTATCGCGCTGTAAACACTCTCCACTTCTGTTATAAAAACCAATCTCTTAATATTTTATAAGGCAAAAGTTGCTGTTTGTTCTGAGATCCGTACAAAACACATAAACGCAATGTGGGCACCACGTAGAATTTTTTAATGTTAAACCTGGTGGTATGCAAAGTTACTGCTGTGGTTTAAAAGGTTAACCCTTTAAAGACGAAGCGTATCTGTTTTATATAAGGACTCAGTGCATACCGCGCTGTAAACACTCTCCACTTCGGTTATAAAAACCAATCTCTTAATATTTTACAAGGCAAAAGTTGCTGTTTGTTCTGAGATCCGTACAAAACACATAAACGCAATGTGGGCACCACGTAGGATTTTTTAATGTTAAACCTGGTCGTATGTAAATTTACCGCTAGGCTTTAAAAGTTTAAGGTTCCACAAAATGCGGGGAATTCCTTGACTAACTGAGGACCTGTTAGCTTCTGAACAAAGATTCTAATTCACGGGGTTAAGTTACCTACGCCTCAGTCTTCGAAGTGTCTCTTACTTCAGATTTTTCGATAGAAATGTTACTGACTTCGACACCAAATTACCCACAAATAAATATATCCGTACTGAGTTAGTCACTCAGTAAAGGTTTTATACACATTTAAACACCTAAAGCAACGTCGGCATCACAAGTTATTCCCATAACTTCTTGTTCGTATCGCATAGATGCCACTGTGCGTCATATCCACATGTCCTGGTGCTTTTACTTTGATTTGAGGATTCAGCAATGATTCTTGAAGCTGAACATTCCGATGGATAAAAAACGAACACATTGCAAGAGATTTCTATAGCATATTTCCTATTGAAAGCTTACAGATTCCTTACAAGATGAGCGAAGGTTGAATGAAACAATATTTATACGCGGTCAGATAGGATCTATAGATCATGAGATGCATTAGCCTCAACAATAGCGGATCTAAGTGCCGGACTAATGGACTCGTCATCATGTGTCAGTGCTACCAAACTCACGGCATATCGGGCGCTTTCTAGTCCAATTAAGATGCGTCTATTTTTCACAGCAGGCACTTTATTCCGATCTGACCAATATCCGCCACAACAGTACGACACCTACTGCAATGTTTCTCAAAGAGTGGGCAGCGACGTTGTGCATTCAAAGGCGTCTCTACACATTACAGCAGCCGGGATGCCTCGCTTGATGTATCGACCACGCTACGGGCTGGTCGATCTAGGATTCGAGTCCCGGTAAAGGCAACATACAGTCGAACTCGTTTATAACGTTATGAAAGGGGACCGAATAATTTCTGTCGTTATAAACGAGTGTTGTTATAACCGAGGATTATAATGTTAAGATTAACAGTGAGCAATTAATTGGTACCACAGAATATCTGACACTGTACACGAGGTGTCGTACAGTACGATGTCATTACAACCGGGTTCGACTGTATTTTTCTCTTCTCTAAACCGTTCAGACCGGCTCTGGGGCCGACCCAGACTCGTATTCTATGGGTACCGGGCTTATATCCCGGGGGTAAAGTGGCCGGGCCGTGAAGTTGACCACTCACCTCCATCTAGCACTGAGGTTAAGAAAGAGTGGAGCTGTACCTCTACTTCCCTATATGCCTTATGGCATGGACATGGAAAATATTCCCTTTTTAGTTTACAAGGTAAAGTTGTAGCTGTGTTTAACCTTTTAAAGCCTAGCGGTAACTTTACGTACCACCAGGTTTAATATTAAAAAATTCTACGTGGTGCTCACATTGCGTTTATGTGTTTTGTACGGATCTCAGAGCAAACAGCAACTTTTGCCTTATAAAGCATTAAGCAACTGGTTTTTATAACCGAAATGGAGAGTGTTTACAGCGCGGTACGCACTGAGTCCTTATATAAAACAGATACGCTTCGTCTTTAAAGGGTTAAACACGAATCACAACGGCTTGTCTCTTTTGACGCTTCACGCACCCCGTGAGGGTATATGTACCTCCTGAGGGTACATGTACCCTCAGGGGGTACATGTAACCTCGGTTCAGAACCGCTGCTATATGAATAAGTTACAAGTCTCTTCATCGTGCTGCAAAGTACGACTACAGCCCCAGATGCCACTGTGGGAGACGCACGCATTACAAGATATAAAGCTGTCACTCCTAATACAGTGCATGCAACGGGAACGGTATATAAATATGTGGTAAAATAAACAATGTGAAGGCGGAGGATGTGGGAAGTGTGGGGTGGAGGTTAAGTGACGGGCAGAAAGCTGACGGCGGCGACCTTTGTGAACGGGGAGAAGGCTAAGGTATGCGACATTGTTGACAGGTGCCCCGTGAGAACGGTGGGCCGGAATCAATTAGGGCAATCATGCGGACCACTGAGCTGTCCAACGTAAGCACAAACATGTTTCTACGTTCAGTGCTTCCTGCGAGGTCCGTCTTTAAGTTACTGTGCGGCCCGTCACGGATCGCTACTCTTAAGTCATCTGGAATGAGTGGAGTCCTGCTTCAAAATTCCCAATACCTTAAGCGGCTTGGTACTTAGGCTACATTGACTGAACCAACAGTACTTATGGTTCTATTATTTTTCCGGGAGCTGGCATAGCTCTGTCAGGGCGCTGTCTAGGCTACAGCCTGGACGATCGGGGATTTGGATTCTGGTAGGAACAAAAAATTTTCCTCTTCTCGAATAAACCCCGACCGGCTCTGGGGCCACCCAACCTCCAAGTCAGCGTGCACTGAGGTTATTTCCAGGGGTTATAGAATGGTACGTCTGTCAGCAGTGTTACAGATACACCCTGTATACAATGGTACATCTGTCAGCAGTGTTACAGATACGCCCTCTATAGAATGGTATAGCTGTCAACAGTGTTACAGATACACCCTGTATACAATGGTACATCTGTCAGCAGTGTTACAGATACAGCCTCTATAGAATAGTATAGCTGTCAGCAGTGTTACAGATACATCCTGTATACAATGGTACATCTGTCAGCAGTGTTACAGATACACCCTCTATAGAATAGTACAGCTGTCAGCAGTGTTACAGATACACCCTGTATACAATGGTACGTCTGTCAGCAGTGTTACAGACACCCTCTATATAATGGTATAGCTGTCAGCAGTGTTACAGATACAACCAGTATAAAAAGGTATAGCTGTCAGCAGTGTTACAAATACACCCTGTATAGAGTGGTATAGCTGTCAGTATTTTTCCTGCTTACTCGGAAACGCCCTGTTTATTTTCTCAGTGAACAGGTCTGATTTCCTTCTAACGAAGTCACCTAACCTCTTCACTTTGTTCTGGGTAACTTGAAAGTGGGCCAAGCCTGCTGCCTTTAGACATCTCTAATTCGCCCATCTGCGCCATCTGATTGCGATGAAGACAGGAAAAGAACCACACGAGTGTACAAAAATGTGACCCATTTACAGATAAACTGACACGTACTTCTGACATTCTGATAAGTGAGAAATATTCTAGGTAACAGGGAAGGAGAGACCACAATGAAATATTGCAACTGCTCGAACTTGGTATGCGGAGTTAATTCACTTATTATTGAGTACAATTTTAAAAATTTAATTGCAAGGCGATTCACCTCCGTTGTGCTGCTGATTATATACACACACACACACACACACACACACACACACACACACACACACACACACACACACACACACACACACACACATGTATTTCCGAATATACAGTCGTACACATTGCCATACATCAGTTGATTAGGCAACAAGTTTCGGCTTGTTGCAAGGCACCATCAGGCCTTCCCTTGTAAGAACTATTCAATAAAAAGGTGTCACTCCGGTTAGAAGAGAGAGTGCATCCTGCACAAAGTACGTCACAGGAATGTTTTAAGAAAATTATTAGAAGCAGTACAAATATAGTGAGAAAAAATATGGATAAGGACAATATACAAGATTCTTTGTGCAAGAATTGTTTTAAAACTCTTTTAACCTTTTAAAGCCTAGCGGTAACTTTACGTACCACCAGGTTTAACATTAAAAAATTCTACGTGGTGCCCACATTGCGTTTATGTGTTTTGTACGGATCTCAGAACAAACAGCAACTTATGCCTAACACGTCCTCAAATGACTGGATTTCTAAACCGAGGTGGAGAGTGTTTACTGCGCGGTACGCACTGAGTTTTTATATTAGACAGAATGCGTTTCGTTTGTAAAGGTTTAAAAAGGCATGGGTAGGCAGTAAAATCTATACATTACCCTTATACCGGATGTTTGTATACTGAATGGAAATTTTCCTAGTAATTCTTTGATATATTCTTACGAGGTTCTCTATAAATGAAGAGACCCCTTTTTTTAACTGCAGTTACAAGTTTTTTTTGAATATTTCTTAAAAAGAGAAGGCCTGACGACGGCTTGTAATAAGCCGAAACATGTTGCCTACCCGAACTCTGCACGGTGCTGTGTGTGGCTGCATATTGGAAATGTAAACACATTTAAGACTTATTTTAAGCATTACACTTAATTACTGGTCTAACACTGTTAATACTAACATGGCACCCTTAAAAGCTTCATTCATCGACACTGAGGATGGTTCTGTGGTGTCGAAACATGTATGTCGTAAAGTAGGCTACGACACTTGCGACAAGTGCAAACGTTGTTTTATTTACGTACGTAACTAGTACTACGGCCTACGAAGATGAAACATCGTCGTTCAGTAAAGTAATAACAACAGCACGGTGGTGCTTGCTAAGAGCTCGGAAGAGTCGGACGCTCCTACTTTCAAGTCGGTCCCGTCACATCAGCTCTGCATGGAAAATTCGCTGTAGAAAATAAAAGCGACACAGACAAGCCATGAAGTGGCCCTATCAAGCTGCTAGTGACTATACATTGTCACTAGACTACAGACTGGACGGTCCGGGGTTCGGATCCCAGCGGTGGGGGGGGGGGGGGGAACTTCTCCAAATCGTCCAGACGACTCTGAGACCCAGGCACCCTCCAATTCACAGGCTGTCGGATTTTTTTTCAGAGGGTAATGCGACCGCGGGTGTGAAGCTAACCTCTTATCTCCATTTGGTGCCGAGGTTAAGAATGAGAGGAGCCCTGTACTCCCTCTGTATGTCTTCATGACATGCACAGGAATAACTTCACCGTTGGAACTACCGACTACACGATACAGTACCTAACGATATTTCTGATCCGATTACTGTCCCTACCCACACAACTGAATTAACGACTTTAAAGACGAAGCGTATCTGTTTTATATAAGGACTCAGGGCGTACCGCGTTGTAAACACTCTCCACTTCGGTTATAAAAGCCAATCTCTTAATGTTTTATAAGGCAAAAGTTGCTGTTTGTTCTGAGATCCGTACAAAACACATAAACGCAATGTGGGCACCACGTAGAATTTTTTAATATTAAACCTGGTGGTACGTAAAGTTACCGCTAGGCTTTAAAAGGTTAAAGGACGCAGGTAGCAGAATTCTCCGGAATGGTTGCGCCTGTCTATCAAACCACATGAGGCCATAAACAAGAAGACCCCAACAGGTGTTACCAATTTATGTCCTGCCCCATGCTTATGTCCAGGCACAGTTACGGTAATTATTTGTACACACACCAACACACGCACATAACATAACCACAGCGTACGCATAAACTTGGACCCTCCTACATGCTCCGGTGGTAAATAAAAAAAAAAATATATATATATATATATAAAACAGCAGTTACAAATACTTAATACGGGTTCCATGGCAAGTACGATGTTCAAATTTTCTTAACCTTTTAAAGCCTAGCGGTAACTTTACGTACCGCCAGGTTTAACATTAAAAAATTCTACGTGGTGCCCACATTGCGTTTATGTGTTTTGTACGGATCTCAGAACAAACAGCAATTTCTGCCTTATAAAACATTAAGAGATTGATTTTTATAACTGAAGTGGAGAGTGTTTACAGTGCGGTACGCCCTGAGTCCTTATATAAAACACATTCTTCGCCTTTAAAGGGTTAATGAAACACAGTCGCCCTTTTGATACACGTACTTTCGAAAGGATATGACGCCTGTACGTTCCGTGTCAGGTTCATGGCTGTCCTTTGTCACAAAGTTTCGACTTCATTTTAATCTACTGTGATAAAAACCAGGAAGAAAGGTTACTAGACCTTGGCAGTTGAAGTAAATAGCTAATGACAGGTTTTATAGTGAGATAGCGTCCTTTGTGTCCAGTGTTATGAACTGTTTACTGCTCGTGTGACAACCACCTTGGGGGGTTCCGTTTGCAGATAAAATGACATCCTATTTCAGTATCAGAGTTAGTGTAGCAATTTTCATGTTTTCATTTCCTGCACTGGGTTTACCCAGTAGCGCAGTTGGTTGAGGTACTACGTCACAACCCAGAAGGTCGCGGGTTCGATTCCAGATATGGTCATTGACATAATCCTTCCGGCTGCACTATGGCCCTGAGTTCGACTCAGTCTCTAACAGAAATGGATACCAGGAATATATCATGGGGGTCTCAACCCCCTGGTACCTTAAGGGCCTGTCCAGGCCTGTAATGGGATTGCTACACAATTCCATGCATTGTGTTTGTCGTCACGTTTGTATACCAACACACGCACACAACAGAACTGCAAGTTCCGCTGCACCTTTGTACACAGGACACAGTAACCTGTGCCACAGAGACTGGATCCATCTAGATAGAAAACCTCATGATCAGGGGATGTTTGCGTGCACACAACTACGTGATAAAATGTGGCGCGTTAACGAGTCCTAATTAACCCTTTAAAGACGAGCGTGTCTGTTTTATATAAGGACTCAGTGCGTACCGCGCTGTAAACACTCTCCACTTCGGTTATAAAAACCAGTCTCTTAATGTTTTATAAGGCAAAAGTTGCTGTTTGTTCTGAGATCCGTACAAAACACATAAACGCAATGTGGGCACCACGTAGAATTTTTTAATGTTAAACCTGGTGGTACGTAAAATTACCGCTAGGCTTTAAAAGGTTAGGTAGAAGCATACAGCCGTGCCATGGCTCAGGCGGTTAGCCGCTGGCCTCCCACCGCAGAGACCCGGGTTCGATCCCGGGGTCAGTCCATGTGGGATTTGTGGTGGGCAAAGTGGCACTGGGATAGGTTTTTTCCCCTAGTACTTCGGTTTCCCCTGTCAGTTTCATTCCACCGGTGCTCCATTACCAGGAAAAGGACACAAAAATGCCGATTAATGTCTAATATTATCGCTATCGCTTACCATGGTAATGACAATAACAAAAGTAGCCACAAGCGTACACAGGTCTTCACTAGAGTTCTTTTTATTTTTGTCCCGTTTTAACAAGACTCGAATTTTCTCGACAAATTTCAGTAAAACCTCCTTCTACAAAATTTTACGAATTAGCAGCCCAATGGAAGCCAAGGTCTTCCATACGGACAGACGGACAGACATACACAACAAAGCTAACATTCGTTTTGGAAACTTTGAGAAATCGCTAAAAACAGATAACGGAACTGATGCCTGCAAGGTGTTTGTTCGTGTATGTGGCATATCTTTATAATACGTAACAGTGTTATGGCACCTTCTTGCGCAATCGTCCGTAATTTTCGAGTAAAATATATCAATTTACACAAACAAGGTTGACACGCAGTATTTCGCTTGACGCACTCACGTAATTACTACAGCTTATCACCCCGAACTATCACTAAATTTCTTGAAAAATTTTCTTCCATATCGCGGTCACAAGTGTATATATACCACAACGTCTGAAGCACCGCAGACAGTTTCGCGAACTCTGCCAGGTAAGCTGCTACTTTGCGTTGCGTATTTAACTTCATATGTATTCCTGAATTTGTTCATAAAATATTTATTGCCCATAACTTACTCTACAAATTTGTGTACCATTTATTAGAATAACTTACAGGCCTCTACATTAGCGGGTGCTAGGGTAACTCAGTCAGTATAATGACTGCGTAAAGGGGGGAAAAGCTGAAAAACGGCTGTCTAACCTTTTAAAGCCTAGTGGTAACTTTACGTACCACCAGGTTTAACATTAAAAATTTCTACGTGGTGCCCACACTGCGTTTATGTGTTTTGTACGGATCTCAGAACAAACAGCAACTTTTGCCATATAAAACGTTAAGAGACTGGTTTTTATAACCGAAGTGGAGAGTGTTTACAGTGTGGTACGCACTGAGTCCTTATATAAAACAGATAGGCTTCGTCTTTAAAGGGTTAGTGTCTCGATCTCCTAGCCCACTGAACAGAAAGACTGGTGGGCACCAAAGCCAGTCTGGACCAGTCGAAGAGGCAAAAGATGCCTTGACTCTGATCTTGAATCGAATAACTTCTAATGCCTGGTGTAGTGGCCGGCAGTAACACCTAAGTTTAACAATAATGTCCAATTGACAGACATCCTGATGGAGAAAAAAACACGCAGAATTTCAATAACATGAAGTGTTAACTGTGTGTACCCTGATGGTAATTTTTACTTTGTTAATATTTATTTTATTTTACTAGGGTGAATCTAGCGCTACTGCTCCAGAAGGCCGAATACAGTACTGCAGACACAAGGATGGTGCAGACTATCCTGGTTCTCATGTCCCTGGTGCTGGCAACGCATGCGCAGTCATGCAGTTACAGCAGCCTATGTTCTGACCACACCATGTGCAAATATCAGGTGAGAATAATACCACTAGACTGCTCTTACTGCATCGTTAAGAGTTCGTCATCTGCCTCAAAATGGTAGAACGTTCATACCGAGTTTCGTCAAAATCGGTCCCATTGTTTCACATTATGAAGTGGCGACACACAGTACTTATGTTCCATGGCGAAGTTTTCATTTATGGAGGGAACGTAGGCGATATAATTTGGATTTGACTGAGGCTTGCGGTTTCTTACGCAGGGCTATGGAGCAAACTGTGGTAATGTGTTATACTCTGGAGTAACAAGGAGTACTGACAAACAGACGATTGTGGACCTGCACAACAATTTGCGCAGGCAAGTGGCTCAGGGGACGGAGTCAAGAGGAAACCCTGGACCACAGCCATCGGCAGCCAACATGCGTAAGATTGTGAGTAGAGTTTTGAAAACACCTATGGACGCAAATATTTATAGTGCAGTTCATGGTTCTTGGCCGGTGGAGAAGTCAGCAGGTCTGGCGGACGAGCCTAGTAGGCGTGGAGAAGTGGCGAAGGGAGGGTGTTTATTTGCTTGGAACTTCGTTATGACAAGGTAACTGTACTTACGGGGGCGAAGAGATAGACACTAGAGCAAGCATGACACTGTCGCTGCATTAGTGACTCGCTCCTTGCTTACAGTTTGAAAATTCCACCGGCCATGAACAGTGCATTGCACTATACAGTTCAACTGCGCAGACGGGGCACAGTTATCTCTCCACCTGTACGCAATATGATCTTATCACGATGTAAACAATGTTGTTTAGTCTGGTTCAGGTTTAGAGTCGTTTCGGAGGATCGTACTGCCTATTTGAAACCTGTAGATGAGTTACCAGGGCACAGCATCTGGCAGAAATTCCCCCCCCCCCGGTCCCTTTCCAGAGTTTGTCATTTTTTGCTGCGTTTTATTCTAATTTAGCTTAATTCACAGCACTAACTTCTAGATGTTTTAAATTTTTCCTCAATACTCACACCTTTCCACTCTTCTGACGTCCCTTTTCAGGTACACAAAATTCCCCGCCATACTTATATTTCCCCCCAACTTCCTAACTAACTAACTACCTAACTACCTAACTAACTACCTAACTAACTAACTAACTAACTAACTAACGAACTAACTAACTAACTAACTAACTAACTAACTAACTAACTAACTAACTAACTCCATTGAGCAGAGGCCTTTTTGAGAAGCTAACAGTTTCTCAGCTAGTCAAAAAATTCCCCGCATTTTATGGAACCCGGAGGTTCATTTCCACATTCACAAGAGTCCGCCATCTGTCCCTATCTTGAGCCAGCTCAATCCAGTCCATGCCCCCATCCCACTCCTTGAAGATCCATTCTAATGTTTTCCTCCCATCTACGCCTGGGTCTCCCAAGTGGTCGCCTTCCCCCCACTTCCTACTACTCCTAATGCCACCAGGCCCTTCTTTGGGCCGTCACTTTAGTTATATCTACCACGTGCATTTCGCACGCGGCCCAAACGTCGATTCTGACGATGCACGCAGTACAATCCTCCAGTACACTTCGCCACACCCAAAAAGTTGCTACTGATCACCGATTACGTTTGCAGTCCTGGGATGACGAGCTGGCGACAGTGGCGCAGCGGTGGGCGAACCAATGCACCTTCGGACACGACGCATGCAGGAAAGTTAGTAAGTACTCAACTGAGTCACTGAACGGTACGTCCACATACACGTAGTGTCCTTAAATAGGTCAATTTAGGACAGTTCACAATATCACGTGCATTATTATAATATGCATTTTAATATTATATTTCTTTCTACTTATACTTCTCCCATCTATTATTTCTTGTCCAATTTTTCCGACGCAACATTTTAATATTTTGCTCGAACGAATTCAGAAAATACAGTCGAACCCGGTTATAACGGACATCGGTTTATGCGACACCTCGTCTATAGCGTCAGATTTTCTATGGTGCCAATTAATTCCTCACTGTTAGCCATAACTTGTACTCCTGGGTTATAACTAACACACGTTTATAATGACACAAAATATTCAGTCCCTTTGATGACGTTATAACCGAGGTCGACCGCGAACACAAACTTAAATTACTAGCACTGTTGGTGTTAAGTTTCGTTTACAAACTATCCGATCAAACTGCCTAACATCTCAGACGATTTAAATCTTCGGAAACTCTGCTGTACGAACCACAGATTTCTTCAGAGAAGTTTCTTGTGACAGTTAAGATGTGATTCAGCTGCCAGCTGCATATATACGCTGGAAAAACAGAACGTAAAGATTGCGGGTTCTGTAAAATATCTCTCTCTTTACAGGCAGGTTTTCGGTTGGCCAGAATGTCTATCTGAGTTGGACAACGGGTGTTCCTCCAGACGGACAGCAGGACTGGAGTTCCGCAGGGCTGAGCTGGTACAATGAGGTGCCACTCTTCAACAGGAGCAATGTCAATCCATTCCAGTGAGTACAGGCGTAAAATCACAGTTGTCGCTGTAATTCATTAAGGGTCGATTCACATTATACGGCACGACACGACAAAAACCAGAGTGCATTCACATATACCGTCAGTTGACAGACAGGCAAAATATTATCATCTCTCAATCCCGACGACACTGTCTTTGTCGTTAGCTGTCAGTGACGGACTGGTGTGAATTAGAGCATTTGAAAACCATAAAATAATATTTTGTTGTGTCGTGTCGTGTCGCGTCGCGTCGTGTCGTGTCGTGTCGCGTCGTGTCGTGCCGTATTATGTGACTCCACCCTCAGTATCACTGCATGAAGGCATCTGAGGCGTGGGCGGTGTGGAGGTAAAGCGTACACATTCTGGAACTTGACACTATGTGGAAGAATCTTACAATCATGCCCCGGCCGCTATACCCATGCAGAGACAGCCCGCGGTAGCCACTGAATAAGAGGCTGTGAGGAGCCTAGAAACGGCCTCAGCGTTTCGAAATTGGGACAGATCCCTTGAGGACACCGGGAGTTGAACCACGTATAATCCGACCCATAGCCTAGTCAATATACAGGCTAACTTAAATTTTTCTCATTGACGTTTCGGGAGTCCTAACATAATAAGTACGTCCAACAGTTGTTTCAATCCTGGAATTGAATTCGAAATATGTTCTGTGGAACTTATGGACTGATACTGGCTGCTTTCAGTTCTCACACTGTGCTTATTACAAGCTGTGTATGAAGTGCTTTAACATAAAAAGCTGTCCACTTTGCCTACATACTGTACGTGTTGACGTGTGTGTTAAATGAACAGTGATCATTTCCCACAAATATCATCATAACCTCATTTTAAAATAGAGACGCAGTGACTTTTCGGTGAGATAAAAAAAACAGCTTTTAAATATTGTACAGATGAATTTCGTTCCTTACGAAACTAATTAGGTTTTAAGTCGGTTTATTTTTAAACTTACCATAGAAATGGCGAAATGTTACCTTAAAATCCATGACGCTTTCCAACTGAATATAAATATATACATCACCTTCACGCCTGTCGTAACCGTCTATAATAATTATGTGTGCAGTCGAAACAGCGTTCTGAAATAAGTAAGCTACAAAAAACTAACAACTATTACGCTGGCGAGAAGTTTAGAGATGCGTCCCTGCATTGTTCATTTGTCACTGAAGTTGTCGGAGGGTAAGTGTTAGTACATATTATGTACGGAGGACAATCAGAAAGTTGATATCATCTCCACTAACCGTGTTAATTCTTTCCCTGACCCGAGTGATAAAACATTCGTGAGTACAGGATAGCTGGACGGCTGGAGTGACACAAGACGAAGCACAGCAGCTTGAATCTGTGGAGGACGTCATCCACGGAAGGAATTTCCGACGCCGTGGTCCACCCAGAATATTTTGTTAATCACAGTCACTTCTGTCACCAGGTACAGTTCCGCTACGGGTCACTACACCCAAGAAGTGTGGGCCGAGACGTATAAAATTGGCTGTGGGTTCACGGCGTATACTTCTTCCGACGGCAAGTACAACAAGTTCTACGTGTGTAACTACGGTCCCGCCGGCAACATCGTAGGTGGCGGCACCAGAATGTACACGACAGGCTCTGCCGGCACACAGTGTCCTGCCGGCACTGCTCCTGACAACGGCCTGTGTGCGTAACGTTCAGACGGCCTGTTCAACGGAGTGAAAAGTGTTTCTTAACAGTACATATGTCGTACTGCACTTAGTGATACAGCACTTCTGTTTCCTGCTTATCTGTTTTGCTAGTTATTGTGTCTTGTGTGCAGCACAGCTACATCTTTTTTGGCGCTATCCATCCCTTTGTGTATACAGAATTACATAAATAACACTATGTATTTCGTCTTACACACCCTGTATTTATTAACCTTTTAAAGCCTAGCGGTAACTTTACGTACTACCCGGCTTAACATTACAAAATTCTACGTGGTGCCCACATTGCCTTTATGTGTTTTGTACGGATCTCAGAACAAACAGCAACTTTTGCCTTATAAAACATTAAGAGACTGGTTTTTATAACCGAAGTGGAGAGTGTTTACTGCGCGGTACGCGCTGAGTCCTTATATAAAACAGATACGTTCTGTCTTTAAAGGGTTAATACTATTATCTCGAACACTACAGGTTTCGATCGAGTCGATCATAATGAGGCGTTTGTTTTATACACAAACTTAAAGCTCAAGACAAAAGGAGGTGTGTTAGTGTCCGTATCGTCCAACGCATGAATTGGCGCATAAATAGGACTGGAAGTAAATTTAATATCATTTATTCCACTCACATCTAACATCAAAAACATATGCAACACAGAAGCATTATTAAAATACTTCATCGTTCAAATATTAGCTTCAGCAAGTCTGCTATTTATAGCTGCAATAAAAATGTGAATTTTACACGCCACATCTTTTGTGTTAAATGACACACCAGCAAGAATTACAAGGCGATGGTAATTTGTGTTTTACTTTACTTGTCAGATCTCCCACACATTTACATTAGTACCTCGAATTTTAATTTTTTATATAAATAAACACCTGACGATGTCCGTCTTGATCGAAACATGCAGCGTTTAAAAAAATAATAAATACAGGTTGTGTCAGGCGGAATACGTAGAATTGGTTACGCAATAGATATATGTGTTTGTCACTGTGTCAGGTAAAGCAGTCCCTGTACAGGCCTGGACAGGCCCTGAGGGTTCCAGGAGGTTCAGGCTCCCAGATTTCTAGATAATGGGCATTTGAAAGTGGTAAGGTTGTCACCCTTACGCACCGGCCCGCTTTACCCCCCAGGAAATATTCCTGGTACTCATTTCTGTTAGAGACTGAGTCGAGCCCAGGACCATAGTGCCGCCGGAAGGATTATGTCGATGAAAAATTCCAATGACACCATCGGGAATCGAAGCCGGTTTATAGCGCAGTGCCTCAATCAACTGCGCCACCGCGGCGCCCTTGTCTTTGTGTACAAAAGCTAAATTTAGACAAACAAAGTACTAATAATTACACAAGCTGAGGATAATAGCCTGTAATCATAAGTAAACTGCTGTAGTGTGATTTGATTGGCGGATACTGTCCTCACACCTTGTGTATCTCCGTCACAGCGGAATGTATCACGTAAAAACAACTTTAACAAATATGCATATAAACGTATTTCTGTGTGCCTACAATCTCTGTAACTTGTGTGTGTCAATATCTCGCCAATGAGCCTACACGGATAACGTGAGTCAATCAAGTTCTTGTCCAATGCAGCAGCAAAACTTTATGCTCAGTTGGTGTACACGTTTAACACGGATAAAATGGAAGCTCCGAGTCCGCATAAGGGCGGAAAGTAAGCACCAGATATGCCACGGTGAACAGCTGCTTACATGCGATTCCCCCACAACAACACGATACATCAAACTGCGGTTCATTTTCTGAAAGAAAAAAAAAAGTTTTTCGAAATATTTTTCAAGATGGATACAGAAGTAAAAGATTAAAGCAATCCGTGGACAGGCCCTGAGGGTTCCAGGAGGCTGAGGCTCCCAGATTTCTAGACATAAAGCAATCCCTGGACAGGCCCTGAGGGTTCCAGAAGGCTGAGCCTCCCAGATTTCTAGACAATCGGCTTATGAAGGCTGTCAGCCCTACGCACCTTCCGCCTTTACCCCCCAAGAAATATTCCTGGTACACATTTCTGTTAGAGGCTGAGTCGACCCCAGGGACATAGTGCTACCGAAAGGATTATGCCAATGAAAAATTCCAATCGAACCCGCGACCTTCCGGTTTGTAGCGCAGTGCCTCAACCAACCGCGCCACCGCGTGGATGCAGAACTACGTAAGGGTATTTAAGTCAAGCGTCCGTCAAGTGTGTCCGATATGAAAGATAGGTGCAACACGGCCACAGATACGGCACTGGTAGAGCTCTGAGACGTGAAATCTGATTCCATTGCCTTCAGCGGTGTTCTGATTGCTACTCACTGTCAAATGGGCACACATTTACGACAAAAGTTACGGGCGAATTTTTGCTACTCGTCGTTGTGAATTACGCATTTATGAATTGCAGGCAATAGAACTTCAAATTGAAATGGCTAGAGCGGCTTCATATTTAGATTATACAACGCAGATCTGGCGTTAGAGGCCGGTAACACGGAAATACCTGCAGATACAGTAGGCTGTACGTTCGCGTTGCAAACAGGTGTTTGTGTTTAAGGAAGATGTGACAGTGGTTAATGGAGCAAGCCGCAGTGAGGCCGTGTCTCACACACACACACACACACACACACACACACACACACACACACACACACACATGTGACCTTGGTGTGCTGTCTCCGTACTACAATAATTCATTTAAAGTGTGCCTGCAGCACACATCGGTTACACCTGAAACGTTGTACATAATGCACGTTTAACATAAAACATGTGTTTGGACTGAAGATCACAATACAGAACCCCCGCTCCCCCCAACCCCCCAACGCACACAAGGAGTGTCAGATCAGCCGACCGCCAGGCCCTCTCCACGCTGCATGTCCGAAACTATTCGAAGTCTACCGTAACACTTTGTGGGTGTCTCTTTTAGGTCCGCGCTGTGTGTAAACTTGCTGTATTAAGCTCACAGGAAAAGCGAAACACGTCAAAACAACACAAGACAGGGTTACCACGGCCGTGAATAAAAAGACCACACTGTTATGGCTTGTGACTCCGTGCAGTTTGGTAAAGAGATACCAACGTTTCGGAGGAATCTGCATCCTTCATCTTTATGATATCCTGAAGAAGGAGGCAGTGATTTCCTCTTAACATTCCATACCTAGTCATTCTATCCACAAACTCAGTAGAGAATCCATCAACGAGCACAAAATAAATAAACCCACACATTTGTGCCCAGAATACGTCACGTGTGCCATAGCTGGGTCCTGTCGCAGCAGACTCTTACATACCCCACGGGTGCGTACCCACCAACAGAGTCCAGGCGAGTCGAGTCGAGTCGAGTCGAGTCGAGTCCAATCAGATTCACAAAGACGCGGCAGAGGCTATTTGGCTTACCCATAATGGCTACGCATGGGAATGTGTACCCACCAGCAGAGTCGAGTCGAGTCGACTCTTGCCGAGTCAAGAGTCTTGATGCCGCATGTTCCATTTTCGTCAGTCAGACTCCAGTGATCAGGGGTGACGGCTGCTGTTTTGCGTTGGAGAATGGATGTGGAAAATTTATTCTTTTAGTTAAGGACCACCAGGCCATCTATGGTGCCTGTCATTATGAACATAGAAACAGACTACATTGCCAGCGTTTGGGTAAAAATTGCACAGGAGGTGGGCGCGGGTAAGTGGAACCTTATTACTGTTATTGGTTTCGCTGTATTATTATTATTATTATTATTATTATTATTATTATTATTATGCCTTATGTTAAAGCTTTCATATGTTATTTTTGGCGTAGGAAATAATGTTAACAAAGAAACTTTATGCTGGCTTCAAACTAAAGATAGTGTAATGTGTGTATAGTGTCGTAGTAACAATAATAATTATCATCATCATCGTCATCATCATCATCATCATCATCATCATCAAGGGATGGCATTAAAAAAAGGAAGTGATAAAAGTAATTGAATGTGCTACTTGAAGTATGTTTATTGGAAGGTAATTACATTTAGCTTATATACGTAGCTAAATCTTAAATTTTTTCTATATTTAAAGAATGGGTTAAAATAAGTGCGAAGTGGGTAGAAAAAGTTTCCTATTCTAGTGGCCAAGGCCACATATATAATGTTACTGGAACCCTTTATCTTCAGGAACTGATATAAAATTGATCTCTACTTGTGCGCTGTTCAAACAATACTAAAAAGCTACTGGATTCGCGCAGACTTGATTGGGCTCGACTCGGTCGGTGTGCACCCCCCTTGACTCTAGAGTCTGATTGGACTCGACTCGGTCGGTGTGCACCCCGCTTGACTCTAGAGTCTGATTGGACTCGACTCGGTCGGTGTGCACCCCCCTTGACTCTAGAGTCTGATTGGGCTCGACTCGACTTGCCTGGACTCTGTTGGTGGGTACGCACCCCAAGTCTGCATGCAGCAGGGTTCTACCAAATGCCATGTATTCATTCAGCTGTACTTCCCGTACTCGTGAGCTGCTCCGTGGCCACTAGAAACAGCAAATCACGTCCCGTGGCTGGATTTGGGGGGCAAGCCGTCCCTGTAGTGTGCCAAGGAACACTGCTGCTGCCTTTTACGACGTCAACAATTTGTAACTAGAAGCCTTAACACAAACTAACAACGCAATCAGTCTGCACAACATTATATGCAGGAATAACAAGGCTACATGTTTCGGCTAAAATGATTAGCCATCATCAGGCCTCATTACAAGAACACAAAAGGGTGTGTATTGTACAATTGTACTTCAGGTTTGGCCGATGCCCGTGGCCACGCGATGTAAAGCGTGGGTCTCGGGCATTTCGCTTGTTGGGATTGCGGGTTCGAATCCCGCCGGGGTCATGGATGCCTGTCTCTTGTGAGTGTTGTGTGTTGTCAGGTAGAGGGTCTCTGCGTCGGGCTGATCACTCGTCCAGAGGAGTCCTACCGAGTGTGGTGTGTCTGAGTGTGATCGTGAAGCCTCGATAATGAGGAGGCCCTGGCCCACTGGGGGCTGTTGCGCCGTTGGAAAGAAATGTCACCTTGTATTGGGCTAACACAAGGCCTACTGTCAGTTCGGTTGGTTATTAACAACTTAAGTTGTATTACGTCAGGTTAGGCCGATCCCAGTGGCCGCGCGGTCTAAGGTGTGGATCTGCGGCCGAGCGCTTGCTGGGATCGTGGGTTCGAATCCCGCCGGGGGCACGGACTTCTGTCTCTTGTGAGTGTTGTGTGTTGTCAGGTATAGGTCTTAGCGTGGGGCTGATCACTCGTCCAGAGGAGTCCTACCGGCTGTGTGTGTGTGTGTGTGTGTCACTGAGTGTAATCTAGAAGCTTCTACAATAAGGAGGCCTAGGCCCGACTTGAGTTGTTGCGCCACAGGAAAGGAAAAGTCAGGTTAGGTTAGGTTACGTTAGGTTACGTTAGGTTAGGTTAGGTTAGGCATATAAAAAGTTAGTTCGTGGGGTTCTTCAATTAGGTTACGTTAGGTTAGGCATATAAAAAGTTAGTTCGTGGGGTCCTTCAGTTATGTTAGGTTAGGTAAGGTTAGGTTAGGCATATAAAAATTTAGTTCGTGGGGTCCTTCAGTGAGGTTAGGTTAGGTTAGGTTAGGTTAGGTTGGGTTAGGTTAGGTTAGGTTGGGTTAGGTTAGGCATATAAAAAGTTAGTTCGTGGGGTCCTTCAGTTATGTTAGGTTAGGTTAGGTTAGGTTAGGTTAGGTTAGGTAAGGTTAGGTTAGGCATATAAAAAGTTAGTTCGTGGGGTCCTTCAGTTAGGTTAGGTTAGGTTAGGTTAGGTTAGGTTGGGTTAGGTTAGGTTAGGTTGGGTTAGGTTAGGCATATAAAAAGTTAGTTCGTGGGGTTCTTCAGTTGCCTTATATTTTGCTAGACATAAGCTGTCTTAACTTGGTTGTTCCTAATCACGTTATATAAGGTTAGGTTAGGTTAGTTTAGGTTAAGTTACGTTATGTTAGGTTATATTAGGTTAGGTTCGGTTATGTTAGGTTCGGTTGGGGGTAAGATAATTCAGACCAAACAGACACAATTTGCTGACGTCGCAGATGTATGGACTCATACAGGAAGCCCGTAAATATTGTAACCGTCCTTGGTGCCAAATAAGATAAAGGAATATAGGGCGCAATCTAAAAAGAACACTTGTGGAACAATACTCACATTTCCACATGCGTCACACGACCCCGCACCCAATTAACTAGAGGAAGAACTGAAATTTATCTTGCCCATATGTGACACACAGTAATGGCACCATATTTTATTGACTGATAAGGAGAATTTACACAGACGGTAATTCATCTCCACACAGTGGGGTAACTGACATGTATAAGGAAGTCCTTCAGCATGCACTTAATGCATATTACTCCTGCTGATGATTCGGCACACGTCGTTAAGTCTGTCGCCGTATTTTTCCTTCTTACCGCGCGTCTCTATATATACAGATATTTCGACCGCAAGCACAGAGACACTGCAGACACACTCCTGACACTGCCAGGTAAGCTGCTATTTCATACACGTTTGGAAATGTGTTCCTAAAATATTTATTTTTCATAACTTTTCATTACATCTGTGTAATATTATTAGAACAAGTAACACTAAGTGCGTGAAACACAGTCCTTGAGAAGTTAACAATTTTTCAGCTAGTCAAAAATTTCTCCGCATTTTATGGAATCCGATGTTTTAGTACTGTGCGCACAACAGTACGATACCTGTCTCTATCCTGAGCCAGATCAATCCAGTCAGCACCCTAGCATGTTATTACTTTAAGACACATTTCAAAACTACTGTCCCATCTACGTCTAGCTCTTCCAAGTGCTCTCTTCCCTTTAGGTTTTCCCCACCAAAACTCTATATATATTCCTCTCCTCCCCCATACACGTCATATCCGTCGCACATCTTAAATTCCCTAATTTCATCATCCGAATACAGAACAAAAGAGGAACTTCCTAAGCACGCAGTTTTCTCGAGGCGCCTGTTTATTACTGCCATTTGGCATAAATGTCTGACTCGGAAACTTTCTCTAACAGCACCAGCATATGCGCTCCCGGTGCCGGTTGAAGGGAAGGAAGGGTGGGCCCCAGAGACGCTCTGAGCGCATTAGGAATGACAGAGACCTCTTACCGTTTCGTGGAATCGAACTACGATCTGTCGGCTGTCGAGACAGTAGCCTGGTCACTCTGTCGATTACGCTACCTCGGAACGTTTAATATTTGACTGTGAACTTGAAATTGCTGGGATTCCCCATTCTATACTGTAGCTTCAATAATTACTTTCAGAATTCTGTATCCGACCAAATAAATTTTATTGTGTCTACTAGGGTGAATCTAGCGCTACTGCTCCAGAAGACCAAATACAGTACTGCAGACACAACGATGATGCTGGCTGTCCTGTTTCTCATGTCCCTGGTGCTGGCAACGCATGCGCAGTCATGCAGTTACAGAAGCCTATGTTCTGACCACACCATGTGCAAATATCAGGTGAGAATAATACCACTAGACTGCTCCTAATGCGTCGTTAAGAGTTCGTCATCTGCCTCAAAATGGCAGAACGTTCATACCGAGTTTCGTCAAAATCGGTCCGTTAGGTTATGAAGTGGAGACACATAGTGCTTGGCTTGTAGGGCGAGGTATTTATCTTTGTGGAAGGGCCGTGGGCAAAATACGTGGGATTTAACTGAGGCCCACGTTTTCTTACGCAGGGCAATGGAAGAAACTGCGGTAGTCCGATATACTCTGGTGTAAGCAATGCTGACAAACAGACGATTGTCGACGCGCATAACAATCTGCGCAGGCAAGTGGCTCAAGGAAGGGAGTCAAGAGGAAGGTCCGGCGGACAGCCAACAGCAGCCAACATGCGTAAGATTGTGAGTGGAGTTTTGAACACACGTATGGATCTTGGTGTGAATGCATGTAGACAGCGACTTATGTCTCTCTCCTGCATATTCCGGCCTTGCAAGGCCACCTTATCGGCACTGTGTAATGTTGTACGTTACTAAATTGTATCCCCCAATCAAGTGACCTGTTACAGACTATTTGATGAAGATATTAGCGGTCCGTGTCTGTTTTTTTAAGGGCCCACTGCCTCTGTCACATAATTGTATCAATATGTGGGCCCATAGGAGTGAATGTGTAAAACCACGATACAGACGCGACTCTTCGCCCTTAACCTTTATCCTGCTAATGTGGAATATATGGTGAGCTGCTAATAATGCCAGCACCACTAATGTGTAATATTTGGTGACCTACATTTGGCAACGCTGAAAGGAGCCTCTTTGTCTCTCTCTCTCTGCACAATGTCTCAACACTGGATCAATCGTGAAAGACGTCCTATGTCATATCTGTGTGCACACACTTACTCGGCTACCAACTAGGCCCTAGTTGGTAGCTGAGAGAGAGAGAGAGACAAAGAGGTTCCTTTCAGGGTTGCCAAATGTAGGTCACCAAATATTACACATTAGCGGTGCTGGCATTATTAGCAGCTCACCATATACTCCACATTAACAGGACAAAGTTTAATTTTTGCACGAATTCCCTGCCACTTTGAGCTAAATTAGTTGTGTGTGGGAAATCATTCAACAAATGGTCCTCCATGATGGTTGAAAAGATGACCACTACGTCTTCAAGAATAACCAAGATAGGTGGGGGACACTGTACCTTACAAAGTACTTGTTATAAGTAAAATGGCGCCACCTTCTTGTTTTTCCTCTAAAATTGATATTTTGTGAGTTCTCCCCTTTAAAAAAAAACAGGGGCGATGTGAAAGAGAGGCGTAGAGCGGTGCGTATCCACGGTTATTGTGTGTACCCTTTGCGTGCTACTTGTTCAAAATCCGCAGGTATGCACAGTTGCTGTACCACTGTGCTGCACGTTACAAACGTTCCTACTCCTGCACGAAATGAGACGTTTTAACGACAACTCTAAGAATTTGTTTCCTGGGCTGTGTTGCCATGTAATGTAGTAGAGTTTACGGATGTTTCGGAGGATAGGGCTGCGTCCCTCTTCAGAGTATATAAGCAAACTGCGCGCGGGGTTTGGCCAAAATTCCCCCATATTCCTATTTAAATTTCTGTTCAAATTTTCCTTAGTTCCCTTACTTATATCCAGTTTTCCTACTTTTTACATTTTTATTCCTGTTCCCCCTACACCCTCCACCAACGCCGCCCTTTCACGTACACAAAATTTCATACTGTCCTTATATTTCGCCAGAGCGCTTCTCCAGCCCACACTCTGATTACATCCACCACGCCCCCACTTAACACGGCCTAATCATCTATCGTGATTATGCAAGCAGTAAATTCCTCCAGAAACATCTGTACATTGTATGAAACTACACGGCGTCACATGCAAGAAAACAGCCAATTTTCATCGTTGCTTTTTGCAGTCGTGGGATGACGAGCTGGCGACAGTGGCGCAGCGGTGGGCGAACCAATGCAGCTTCGGACACGACGCATGCAGGGAAGTAGGTAGGTGCTTCTCTGTGTCACCGAACAGTGCCGGTATTGTTACCTGCATGGGCAGGTGTTATACAATTCACAATTTTTGACGTAAATTATTCTTATATCCATTTTAATATCATCATTAATTTTACATCTACTTCTACCATACGCTATTTTTCTTTGTTTTCCCCAACATATTTTGTAATATTCTTTTTCCCGAATACATTCAGAAAATAAAACAAAACAAAATAAATCTCAAAATCATAAAATAAAGTTTAATCTACAGAAATTTTGGTACGGTGTAATTACGTACAGATGTTAACTTTCATTTTGAAAACATGCCAAATCTCTGCTGCTCTACTAATATTTTTAATAGCAAAGATGGCATTCAGCTGGCAGCTACATGTAGGCTGATATCGGAACAAGAACGTGTAAAGTTTGCCACCCTGTTCAACATCTCTTTGCAGGTAGGTTCTCCGTAGGCCAGAACGCGTATCAGTCATCAAGTCAGGGCACCAGTCCAAACGGACAGTCGGACTGGAGGGCCGCAGTCCTGGCCTGGTACAACGAGGTGAAGGACTTCAACAGGAACGACATCAGTCCCTTTAAGTGAGTACAAAAGCAGAGTTGTGCCTGCGATTCACTAAGCTTCACGGCATGATGGTACTAATGTCACTGGAGGTATAGCTCCACTCATTCTTAACCTCAGCACTACATGAGGGTGAGTGTTTAGCTTTACGGCCGTACTGCTTTATTCAGGGGAAAAAGCAGTCGCTGTGCGCAGAGAGTAGGGAGAAGGGTGAGCTTGAAAACCGAAATGAACGCTTTGGAGCGTATCAAGTTATTTCTCCCCTGTCGGGGATCGAACGGTGACCCTCTATAGCTTCTGACTGGTCACATATATGTGATATGCAAATATATGCATAAATAGTAATAGTCGAGAAAAATACACAATATGGCGCCATTAACCCTCTAAGACTAAGCGTACCTGTTTTATATAAGGACTCAGTGCGTACCGCGCTGTAAACACTCTCCACTTCGGTTATAAAAACCAGTCTCTTAATGTTTTATAAGGCAAAAGTTGCTGTTTGTTCTGAGATCCGTACAAAACACATAAACGCAATGTGGGCACCACGTAGAATTTTTTAATGTTAAACCTGGTCGTATGTAAAGTTACCGCTAGGCTTTAAAAGGTTAAAGACAAAGCGTATCTGTTTTATATAAGGACTCAGTGCGTACCGCGCTGTAAACACTCTCGACTTCGGTTATAAAAACCAGTCTCTTAATGTTTTATAAGGCAAAATTGCTGTTTGTTCTGAGATCCGTACAAAACACATAAACGCAATGTGGGCACCACGTAGAATTTTTTAATGTTAAACCTGGTGGTACGTAAAGTTACCGCTAGGCTTTAAAAGGTTCAATTGACACGTGAGGTGCCTATGTGTCAGTTTTCCAGTCTGCATATTTGCCAGAAAGACAAAATAACAAATAAGTCTAAGGTAAGACTGAGGTACATTTGGCTCTTTGCATCCCGGACACTTGACAGACAGTTCCGCCCTTCAGTTCACCGACGTCACAATTTCTGTTGCGCATACACGCGCAGAACATCAACATCATCAGGGCTTGCCATTATTTTATTTTCACAACTTATTATTTATAATTCTGCATTCATTTTGTCTGTATTATATTTATCCGTCACACATAATCTAAAAAAATCCTGGGTCAATAAGAACACATTCGCTCCCAACCTTTACATTCTGCATGCCTTGCCCACTCTCATTAACAGTCAATTATATTCTACCTATACTGTTTTAGTTCCCTGTTTACATCGTTGGTTTGTCTGTGATGATGGCAGTGAGTAAATGTGCAATACGGCCGTGCCATGGCTCAGGCGGTTAGTCGCCGGCCTCCCACCGCGCAGGCCCGGGTTCGATTCCGCGGTCGGTCCATGTGGGATTTGTGGTGGGCAAAGTGGCACTGGGAGAGGGTTTTCCCCGAGTTCTTTGATTTTCCTCTGTCAATTTCATTCCACCGGTGCTCCATTACTAGAAAAAGGACAAAAAATAATCATCTTCACCTTCATCATAGGGTTGCACAATAAGCCTCATGGCTGCAGTGCGTCCGTAGCGTCTGCTGCGGGGCCCTTCACCGCTAAAAAAAGTGTCCAATACAGGTAAGCTGGAGAAGTAGGCGGTTATAATCCACACTACACGTGACGATTCTTTCTCTGACCCAAGTGTTAAA
This sequence comes from Coptotermes formosanus, assembly GCA_013340265.1. Classification (NCBI taxonomy): domain Eukaryota; kingdom Metazoa; phylum Arthropoda; class Insecta; order Blattodea; family Rhinotermitidae; genus Coptotermes; species Coptotermes formosanus. Next base: position 13,752 of record BLKM01000913.1, on the reverse strand, counting down.
ACTCTCGCATATACAGGATACCTGGAACGGTGGTGTGTATACAGGAAAGCATGATGGAGTTAGAAGGGTAATAACTAATAGCTGTGGAGGCTTTCATCCATGGAAAGCCTTTCCCGAGTTCACTGTGAAAGTGATTTGCTACAGGCAGCACGTTTTCTTAACCTCTTAAAGCCTAGCGGTAACTTTACGTACCACGAGGTTTAATATTAAAAAACTCTACGTGTTTTGTACGGATCTCAGAACAAACAGCAACTTTTACCTTATAAAACATTAACAGATTAGTTTTTATAACCGAAGTGGAGAGTGTTTACAGCGCGGTACGCACTGAGTCCTTATATAAAACAGATGTGATTCGTCTTTAAACGGTTAATCATAAACTCCGTTCACAGGTTCACTTACAGCACGGGTCACTACACCCAAGTAGTGTGGGCAGATACGTATAAGGTTGGTTGCGGCTTCACGGCGTATAAGGCTTCTAACGGCTGGTACAACAAATTGTACATATGCAACTACGGTCCGTCCGGCAATTACGCACGTGGCAGCATGTACAAGGTAGGCTCTGCTTGCTCGAAGTGTTCAGGTGCTTGTGACAACGGCCTGTGTGTGTGACACTGGCAAGCACTGTTCAATTTAAAGAAGATTTTCATCAGGTATACACAAGATATGAAAAAGTAATTTTTGTGTTTCCTGCTTCCCTGTTTTTGTCAGACACCCTATCCTAAGCGATGAACACCAGTTCCTCTTGTAATGTACACCAGCAACATTTAAATAAATAAATTGATAGCAAATGTGTATATGAATAATGAGTGTTAATTTCACCTGAGAGCAGGCCATGAAGGCGCAGAGGGGGAGTAGGGGTACAGCTCCACTCATTTTTAAGTTCGACGCTAGATGGCCTTGGGTAGCTAACTATACCCCCCGACCACTCTACTCCGACAATGACCCGCTACCCATTGTACAGGAGCCTGGGTGGGCCCCAGGGCCAGAGTGGACGGGCGCGGAAAATCTCGCCCCCATCAGGATTTGATTCCCGGACCGTCGAGCCCGTAGCGAGTCGCTATACCGACTGAGCCATCCCGGTCCACTCCCGATGACTGTAATACTGCAAGTTTTGTGGCGCAAAGGTCTCACCATCCGCATGAAGAACAACGCACGTCGATAAGTTGTGGTTGAGATCTTTGTTGTTCTGTGATGTTACTAACTTACTAACGAACTAACTAACCAATCAACCAACCATCCAACCAACCATCCAACCAACCAACCAACCAACGCTAGCTAACCAACCAACTAACTAACTAACTGACTAACCAATCAACCAACCATCCAACCAACCAACCAACCAACCAACCAACCAACCAACCAACCAACCAACCAACCAACCAACCAACCAAACAACCAACCAACCAAGGCTAACTAACTAACTAACTAACTAACTAACTAACTAACTAACTCTATGGAGCAGAGGCCTTCTTGAGAAGCTAACAATTTCTCAGCTAATCGAGAAATTCCCCCCATTTTGTGGAACCCGGAGGTTCATTACCGCATTCACAACAGCCCGCCACCTGTCCCTATCCTGAGCGAGCTCAATCCAGTCCATGCCCCATCCCACTTCTTGAAGATCCATTTTAACATTACCCTCCCATCTATGCCTGGGTCTCCCAAGTGGTCGCCTTCCGTCAGGTCTCCCCACCAAAATCCTGTATGCACCTCTCTTTTCCCCTATACGTGCTACAAGCCCCACCCATCTCATTCTTCCCGATTTGATTACCCGAATAATATTTGGTGATGAGTACAGGTCACTAAGTTCCTCGTTACACAGCACAAATTGTTAGTTAGTTAGTTATCGAAATTTCGGGAAAACCTTTCGGTACCGTCGTCAAGGGTCAAGCAGTCCGTAACTAACCGCCGCTCTGCGCCACGTAACATCCTAGAACAACGAGTATCGCATTTACACAGCGGCGGAAATCACACGAGGCTGTGGTTGACGGCAGAAGCAGACGGACCACGCTACCCATGTCAGTAGGCCTACTGGTCACCACGCTAACCATGTCAGTGGGCCTACTGGTCACCACGCTAACCATGTCGGTAGGCCTGCTGGTCACCTCGTTAACCATGTCAGTATGCCTGCTGGCCACCACGCTACACATGTCAGTAGGCCTACTGTTCAGCACGCTAACCATGTCAGTAGGCCCATTGCTCAACACGCTAACCATGTCAGTAGGCCTACTGTTCAGCACTCTAACCATGTCAGTAGGCCTACTGTTCACCACACTAACCATGTCAGTAGGCCTACTGGTCACCTCGCTAACCATGTCAGTAGGCCTACTGGTCACCACGGTTAACATGGCAGATCCGCCATTGATAGGAACAAATTTTCAGCACATATGGCGCGAGTAATCGTGTTTATCACTGCAACACAGAGCCCTGACCTTTTATGTGTCTCTCCAAGTCTTTATCAGTGGAAGAATGACCATGTTAACCGTATTGGCCCCGGTAACATGGCTAAAATTAATGCTTCGAGTGTGGACGAAGGTGAGAAGTAAATTTGAGTTACCTGACAGGAAGCAGTTCTGTTCGAGCCACCTAAACAGCACGGCACATGAAGCAGCGTTTCGTTCTCTGGATACACTAACTTCTGTCTGAAAAACTTCTCGCTCCAGACGGGCGAATAAAAAAAGCCTACAGCTCTTTACAAAAAGTTACCATTTTTCAGGTTTTAATTGTAATGTAAACTGGTCTGTAAATGCGAGAACACATTCAGACAGGAAACTTGACGAAATTTCCTGCAGCTATATATTTGAATCTTTACGTGCGGTGAGATGGACAGATATGCACGGCGAACCTTACAAGTGACTTACTGCCAATCGCTGTTTCAAGTGAATGCCTGCAACATATTGCTCAAATTTATGATTCATTAGACTGTTTTTACATATTAGGGAACTGGTGTCTCAGAATCATAAACACCAATGTATTTACTTGAAACAGACAGATTTAGCGTCAGAAAAATATTAACACAGAAGCACCTGTAGATGTATTTTTATATTTCAGAAAGGTGTTTGTGTTTTGGCCAGATGTGACAGTAGATAATGGAGCAAAGTGGCGTTAGGCTGCGTCACACACACACACA
>BLKM01000911.1:41286-55797 GCA_013340265.1 Coptotermes formosanus | reverse complement strand
GCAGTAACCACATGGTAATGGACAGTTCAGAGTTCAGTAACCACATGAAGCAAATTAGTGCTACAAATAGAAGATCTACTGGGCTGCAGTAACCACATGGTAATGGACAGTTCAGAGTTCAGTAACCACATGAAGCAAATTAGTGCTACAAATAGAAGATCTACTGGGCTGCAGTAACCACACGGTAGTGGACAGCTTAGAGCTCAGTGACCATATGGAACAAATTAATGCTATAAGAACAGATCTACTGGAGCATAGTAACCACGCCATAAAGGACAGTTCAGAGTTCAGTAACCACATGGAGCAAGAATAGTCCTACAGATAGAAGTGCTGTGAAACCCTGTTAAGAAAATTTTGAGAATTCGAAGAAAGTCCTACTTCTTAGGCGGGAAATTTCTTAAAAGCGTAATTTTAATGAAATGGGATAATTTTGGTGCTTTTTTATCCTGACTTCTTAGGCGGGAAATTTTCTTAACTGGGTTTTTCTTGAGCGAGTTTCACTGTACATTAAAGTACAGTGTGTGAGAAAGAAACAGTGATAAAGGTACAATTTTCCCTACGCACACCATGAAGGCATATTGGTTACTGTAGGTGTAGCTCCACTTGTTCTTATTCTCAGTACTGGGTGGCGGTGAGCAGTCTTCTTCACACTACAGGCACTCTACTCCTGGCACACATTGAATAGGAGGTTGGGTTGGTCCCATATTTGTTCAGTGAGTGTAATGGACTCTTTTGCCATGGGTAAAGCAGCTGAGACATTAAGCTGGTCATTTACCTCCATCTAGTGTTGAGTTTAAGAAGCCAGGCCATGTACGTGTAACTTAAAATTGAGGCATGTTAGTGTAGTCACTGTTGCCATGGAAAAGCAATGAGTGTTACATATTCTGAGTGTATGTCTGTAGCCAAAGTTTTCCAGCATGCAAAGCGCATGCACCATATTATTTTGTCATCTGTGGCCTGTGAGACTGTATCATACTTTTCCACATTATCTCATAAACGGCACGATTTTCTTGAAAAAGTTGCAGAACATAAAATGTGTGTTTTGATTTTCTCTACAACTTTTGTCTGAAATATTTCTCATTCCAAGAAGAATTCAGAGAGGTATTATCATAAATGTACATAGGTCGTCATGTAAACATCCGTTACTCTTGTCACATTTTAATGAAATTTGAATTTTCTCAAGAGTCTTTAGAAAAATCTTCAAATGGAATTCACCCAGTGGGAGCCGAATTTTTCCGTGCAGACAGACAGACAGACAGACAGATATGATGAAGCTAATAGCTGCTTTTCGCAGCTTTGTGAAAGTGTCTAAAAATGAGTGGAGCTGTACCTCTTCTTCCCCTGTATGCCTTCATAGCATGCACAGGGACAACTTTTACAACAATACACATTGAAGCAGAAAACTGTTATGTGATTAACCTTTCAAAGCCTAGCGGTAACTTTACGTACCAGCAGGCTTAACTTTAATCAATTCTCCATGGTGCTTACATTGTATTTATGTGTTTTGTACTTATCTGGGAACAAGCTGCAACTTTTACCTTACACATCATCAAATGATTGGTTTTTTAAACTGAGGTGGAGAGTGTTTACTGCGTGGTACGCCCTGAGTCTTTATATTAGACAGAATGCGTTTCGTCTGTAAAGGGTTAATTGACACTGATCACATGAACAAAGGCAGTCAATGAAAGCATATAAAGCTGTTTGTGTTAATACATTTAGAATATATGGGTGCCACAGTGTGTGTCAGGAATCAAAAAGGAATTATGAATGGCATGCTCTTCGGTTTCTCGATAAGAGAAGGAAATGCTGTTTTGTCTTTACTATGCATGTACAACAAAATGAAACTGATTTCGATGGAATTCATCCCGTTGCACTGCGACAAACTAGCAGCAGATTTATGTACTACGATCAGACACAACAAATTTTGAAATCCAGCAATGCTTGCTGTGTGTTTAGTTGTGTTCGACCATCCTCATGCATTAAAGTACGCAATTTAAAACCCAAGTTGACATGCATTAAAATTTTATATCATCCATCTCCGTGCATTAACAGCAATTTATAATTAAAACCAACCAAATGCACAAATTATAGTACATGATTCATATCAGTCTATTCTACTCCTGTGACGTGTTTTGGTATATTCATCATCATGAGGAAAGTACACACCACATCGTTACATAAAACTACATTTTAATGTTTTAATGTTTTATATAATGATACGATGTTTACCTCCCTGATGATGACAAATACACCCAAACACGTCAGAGGAGCAGAATAGACTGATATAAATCATATACGATAATCTGTGCATTTGGTTGGTTTTTAATTATAAAAAATGCATTAAAATTATTTTGCAATTTGTGAGATTTCACAGATTTTAGAAACAAGATGGCGTGGTTTTAATAACAAAAAATACGTAAGGAACAAAAAATATATATTAATCCAATGTTATGATACTTTTAAGATTTGTGATGCCTCAGAGACCTGAGGGAAGGCGACCACTTGGGAGACCCAGGCATAGATGGGAGGATAATATTAAAATGGATCTTCGGGAAGTGGGATGGGTGGGCATGAACTGGATTGAGCTGGCTCAGGATAGGGACAGGTGGCGGGCTCTTGTGAATGCGGTAATGAACCTTCGGGTTCCATAAAGTGTGGGGAATTTGTTGACTAGCTGAGAAACTGTTAGCTTCTCAAGAAGGCCTCTGCTTCATGGTGTTAGTTAGATGTCTCAGAAATTGCAAAAGCGTTTGGCTTAACTTTTAATGCATATCCACTGTGGTTTTAAATTGTGTATTTTAATGCCTGATGATGGTTGAGGACGGCCGAAACATGTAGCAAGCATTGCTGGATTTAATAAATTTATTGTGTCTGATGGTAATACATAAATTTGCTGATGTAACGTTTGTTCACTTGTAGGCGGCATTAAATAGATACAGGCGTACCTATGCTTTATGCTTCAAAGCCGTTTTCTAAGAGTGCCTTTTCTAACCTTTTAAAGCCTAGCGGTAACTTCACATACCACCAGGTTTAACATTAAAAAATTCTACGTGGTGCCCACATTGCGTTTATGTGTTTTGTACGGATCTCAGAACAAACAGCAACTTTTGCCTTATAAAACATTAAGAGACTGGTTTTTATAACCGAAGTGGAGAGTGTTTACTGCGCGGTACGCACTGAGTCCTTATATAAAACAGATACGTTTCGTCTTTAAAGGGTTAATTAAGTATATATTAAAACACTGAGATTCATGAGAGAAAATGCACTGGACTTCAAGGATATGTTTGTTCTTTACAGATTTTGTTCGAAGTATTTTTGCTTGGATAAAGTTAAGAAATGTACAAAGAAACGCATGTATGTCTTGTGAAGCAGTCGTCAAAATTGTCCTGTCAAAATGTACATAGACATGACTCCGCACTTTTTCGTAAAACTCGCCAATACAAAATTGTATTTACATCATTTCAGTAGTTCTCGAGCTGTTAAATGACTAAGGACGGACGGAAAGACAGATTTCAGTGAATTCGTGGCAAGTCATCGGAACTGTTTTGGCGGTGCTTAGTCACAAGTAACTCTTGAGGTTGTTGTTAGATGGCATTAGCTGTTGGTTTCTACCCTTTGTTGACACGATGCCTGGGAGATGAATGGGAATTCGCACGACAAATATTTGCGTTGTGACCCTGGCGGGGTTAACGCTTATGTTGTCACGATCTTCAATTTAAACGTGGTGTGCCATGAGAAGGCTGCGGTGAATATTTGCAAGGTCAGTCTCACGGAGACTGTTGTAACTCGTTAATTGGGCCTCGTGTGTAGAAAACTGAGGCTTGCAGAGACTGCTGAAATTTCTTGATGGGGCCTAATATTTGGAACAGTGAGGCTCATGGAGACTGCTGAAAGTTGCTGACGGGACCTATTATTTGAAAGAGTGAGGCCCATCGCGACTGCTGAAACTTGCTGAGGGGGCCTAATATTTGGAAGAGTGGGGTTCACGGAGACTGCTGAAACTTGCTGAGGGGGCCTAATATTTGGAAGAGTGAGGCTCATGGAGACTGCTGAAACTTGCTGAGGGGGCCTAATATTTGGAAGAGTGGGGCTCACGGAGACTGCTGAAACTTGCCGATTGGTCCTAATATTTGAAAGAGTGGGGTTCACGGAGACTGCTGAAACTTNGCTGAAACTTGCCGATGGGTCCTAATATTTGAAAGAGTGAGGTTCACGGAGACTGCTGCAACTTACTAATTGGACCAAATATTTTTAAAGCTCATTATGGCCAATAACATATACGGTATATATAGACATTAGGACGGTAGCTAATTACTCACTGACTCCTATGAGCACAGTCCATTTTGAGAAATTCCTCGGCCAGTAAAGAAATTGCTGACCTTTTATGGAAACGAGTAATTCTTTTTGGTGTTCACAATAGCCCACCAATTGCCCCTGTCTTGAGCCAGATTAATCCAGCCCTCGGCCTATCTTCCGCCTTATTTATTAAAGAACCATTTTATTATTATCCACCCATCTACACTTGGGTCCTTCAAGTTTCCTCGTTCCATCAGGTTTCCCCACCAAAACTGCATTTCTCTTCTCCCCCGTACGTGCTACGTGCCCCGCCCTTCTCCCTGTATTTGATCACCCTAATAATGTGCAGTGAGGAGTATAACTCCTGAATCTGCTGACTGGGTGATTTTCTCCAGTTTCCTGTTACTTTTCCCTCCCATTTCCACCTATTTTCTTCAGCACACTTTTCCCTACCATTTCCAGCTATCTTCTTCAGCACACTTTTCCCTCCCATTTCCAACTATCTTCTTCAGCACAATTTTCCCTCCCATTTCCAACTATCTTCTTCAGCACGCTTTTCCCTCCCATTTCCAACTATCTTCTTCAGCACGCTTTTCCCTCCCATTTCCAACTATCTTCTTCAGCACAATTTTCCCTCCCATTTCCAACTATCTTCTTCAGCACGCTTTTCCCTCCCATTTCCAACTATCTTCCTCAGCACACTTTTCCCTACCATTTCCAACTATCTTCTTCAGCACCCTATTCTCGGGAGACCAAGTTTCACACCCGTACAAAACAACAAGCAAAATTATGATTTTGTATAGTTTTATATTTTCTTAGATGGCCAACTGGATGGTAAAAAATTTTGGTCTGCATGATAGCAGGAATTGCCTGAATCCAGCTGTCATGGCAATTTTCCATTGGTTAGGCCCTTCGAAATTATCGATCCAAGTCTGAGGCCGTGTGAACATTTCGTAAGATGAGATTTTCGCTCTTCTGGTTTTTACGCAACGCTTGTTGGTAGTTTACCGACGTCTCGGGGCAGCCTGTCGATCCTCTCTTGAAGATGGAACCGATGGGCTGGTCACGAAACGTCGGTAAACTACCAACCAATGCAGAGTAACAACCCAGAAGACCGAAGACTTCAACTACGCCAATGCGGAAGCCAGAAATCTCGCATTTCGTAACATTTTTGATGTTTTGTGATGAGTTTTTGTCCACTCTTCTCTCCCTTGGCCCCCAAGTTGGAGGATCACTTCTTGTCGCCTGTCCGCGACTGCTTGCTCAATATATTCGCAGCTACCCTCAATATCTGGAGCAAAATGGTAGCCAGGAATTAGTTCATTCCGTTACTACTTCGTTTGCTGTCTCTCCACATGTGTTTCCAGTTATTTTGAACAGCTTAAAATTCGTTAGTGCGAGGTCATGCATGTCGGTTTGTCTGTCGCATTACATTTCAAAGGGGCATGGTTTTCGTAGCTTGGAGCAGAATGCGGTCGCGAGGATGCGTTTCTGAAGACCTCGCATAGTTCAAAACCAATTTTCCTAGCAGAGTCCTTCTTGAGAAGCTAACATCCTCAGCTAGTCAAGGAATACCCCGCATTTTATGGAGTCCGAAGGTTCATTGACACATTCACAAGAGCCGGCCACGTCTCCCTATCCTGAACCACATCAACCCAGTCCATGCCCCTCATCCCACTTCTTGAAGATCCATTTAAATATCATCCTCACATCTACGCCTAGGTCTTCCAAGTGGCCTCTTTCCCTCATGTTTCTCCACCAAACCACTCTATGCACTTCCCTTCTTCTACGCGCTTCATGCCCCGCCCATCTCATTTTTCGTGACTTTATCACCCGAATAATATTTGGTGAGGAGCATAGATCATAAAGTTACTCGTTACGTAGTCTTCTCCACTCGTCTGTTGCCTCGTCTCTCTCAGGCCCAAATGTTTTTCTCAGGACCCTGTTCTTAACCCTTTAAAGACGAAGCGTATCTGTTTTATATAAGGACTCAGTGCGTACCGCGCTGTAAACACTCTCCACTTCGGTTATAAAAACCAATCTCTTAATGTTTTATAAGGCAAAAGTTGCTGTTTGTTCTGAGGTCCGTACAAAACACATAAACGCAATGTGGGCACCACGTAGAGTTTTTTAATGTTAAACCTGGTGGTATGCAAAGTTACCGCTAGGCTTTAAAATGTTAATCATCCTCAGCCTTTGTTCCTCCCACAATGTAAGAAATGAAGTTTCACGCCCATGCAAAACAACATGTAGAATTACAGTTCTGTAAAATTTTTGTCGTTCGAATTTTCTGTTTAACAGTATGGCCGTGTTGAGGATGGGAACAGTTGTGCAAGCCAAGGTTTCATGCAGCGTTTTGGGTCACAGAGGTCAACTCTTGACCCGATTACTTAGTGTGCATAATGTAGCACTCCGGTCTCCTGTTCTGGAAGTTGCAGTTTCAAGTCTTGACCAGAACGTCGGCTATACTCACTTGAGGGTTTACGTAGTTTTGCTCAGTCCCTCTAGGCAAATGCTGGGGTTGTATAACGCAGTAGGCCAGCGGTTCCCAAACTTTTATTTGTGTGACCCTAAAGTAGCAAACGGTATGTGACCCGCGGCCCTACCATGGAAACGTCAATAGTCAGTGACATTTACTGTCAACGAACCAATACTAATGTCTTTTCTTGAACACTACATAACACTGCTGCTTATTAAAAAATATTAGATTTTTAATATTACTTGTCAAACCCACTATTTAAATTGTAATTACTCCAATGTGTTTAAAATTAATAAGCACAGATTCAATAATTACATTTTCTCGATCATTCTCTTTGAATTTAGATACAGTTTTTTTTTCATAATTATCGAGTTCTCCATAAAACTCTCTCACGACCCTACTACGTCAGGCACCACCGCGACACTGATTTGGGTCACGACCTGAGGCTGGAAACCGCTGGCTTAGGGCATGCCTGCTGCCTCTCATTTGCATTACATTTACAGTTTATTAGTAGCACCAGAATAGAGCGCAAGACTGAGCTGCTAACAACGTAAGTGAAAATAATTTTATCTGCAATGCTGCCCGATTTCCGAAAGATCATTGTTTTTTGGAAGGTTCCTACACTTTGCACATTTGTCCTTTTGGAAAGTTTGGAAAGATGAAGATGAATATGGAGCATCGGTGGGGTGGTATTGACAGGGGAAAACCGAAGTACGCGGAGAAAAACCTATCGCATTGCCATTTTGTTCATCACAAATGTCACATGCTGTGAACTGGAATTTAAACCGGGCTTCCGCGTTTAAAGACCGGCGGCTAATCGCCTGAGCCACGGCACGGCCCAGCACAACGTGAGCTCAATTTGATTTTATTTGCGTGCAGTAAACACTGCGTCTGGTTATAAAAACTAGTTGTTAATGCTGTGTAGGGAAATAATCACTGTTTGTTCTGAGATCCACACAAAACACATAAATACACTGTGTGGGCAGAACGTAGAATTTGTGAATGTTAAACCTGGTTGTACGTCGAGTGACCAGTGGGCTTTAAAGGAAGACCCAGTCCGTACCGCGCAGTAAACACACTCCGCCTCGGTTATAAAAACCAGTCAGTTAATGCTGTATAGGGAAATAATCGCTGTTTGTTCTGAGATCCACACAAAACACATAAATACACTGTGTGGGCAGAACTTAGAGTTGTTCAGTGTTATACATTTAGTAGGGGTTAACTTATGGCTGTAATAGTACGTAACATCCGTTTGGAGATTCGAAAACTCTGCAGTTTGCCCTCGTGTTTATGTATTTCTTATGATTCAAAAAATAAAGAAAGGTTCGTCATTGTAGTGGTAGACGCAATTTGTTTACTCTGCAAAGGAAACTGAGTTTTTAGGCACTTTTCACAAAACTGCGAAAAGCCACCATTAGCTTCGTCAAGCCTGTTCGTCCGTCCGTCTGTCTGCGCATGGAACAACTGTGCTCTCCCTAAACGGATTTTCATGAAATTTGGTATTTGAATACTTTTTGAAAATTTGCTGAGAAAATTAAAGTTTCATTAAAATCTGACAAGAATAACGGACACTTTACATGAACATTGTGCACATTTACGATAATATCTCGCTGAATTATTCTTAGAATGTGAAATGTTTCAGACAAAAGTTGTAGAGAAAATCAAAACACACATTTTATATTCAGTAACTTTTTCAAGAAAATCGTGCCTTTTGTGAGGTAATGTGGAAAAATACGGTACAGCCAGACAGGCCACAGATGACAATATAATACGGCGCATGCGCTTTGACATGCTGGATAACTAAGGCTACAGACACACACTCAGAATATGTAATATTTATTGCTTTTCCAGGTCAAGAATGGTTACGCGAACGCGCCACAATGTTAGGTTTATACGTACATTGCCTCTCTTGTGTCTTCTTTAAGGTATTGGTTTGGTCCTCCGAGGAATTAAATAAACCATAAATAAGCTAACACAACTTGGCTTTTATGTAGTGATGGGTGGATATCGGAAGAAGGACGGAAGGAAGGAAGAGACGCACAGATATAAGCAAAATAGAGAGGGAGGGGAATAAAACAGTATTGGCCGGCACATGATTATGTCGTGCAGATAAGCGGCTGTCCCGGCGGAAGGCACGCTGCCCTTATCGCGCTCCTCTGCGTTCTGACGGCACCATATCCCTGCGCTTCTCTGCCATCAAACAATTTTTTCAAAACCAGAATGATACACAGGGCTGCCGGCGTGCTGGATATCCGGTGTAGCTCAGTCAGTTTAGCGACTAGGCTGGCGTATTCCTCTTAGGGTGGGTACACACTTGTAACGTTACCGCGTAACGTAACGCCGTAACGTGACAAGTGTCTGACACGGTGCGGAGTCACGAGCCAAACTTGCGTCCCGTGACAGTACGGCGTAACAGTAACCGCCACGTGTAACACTGTGAGGTTCCCCCCAGTTTGTTACGGGAGCCCAAGTGAGTGCGATGTCTTTGCAGCTAGCAGCAGCTGCGTACATTTACATACATTATGCTGGAAACAGAAAAAACAGCGGCGGTGGTGGCAAACGCAACTGTACACAAGCAGGCAAGCGTGCAGTGCTTCAAGTTTATTAGCGGACTTGAATTATCAGTCGGTCAGTGGGTTATATAAAAATTTCACCAGAATGTCTCCTACTGAATTTGAATGTTTAATTCATTTGATATTTTATTGTAGTATAACGGATGCTTTGGGTCTCATGTTATTTGCTTCTTGTTACAGGCGTGTATAAATTCTATCACTCTTTCCTGAGTCCACTCCATTCTGAACACACAGCCACAAAAGCCGCACAAAAAGAACTGACCCGTAGGACCGTGGTGTACTGCATACGTGACACGGAGCGCGTCCACACTTGCTCAAGCCGTAACTGCAACATCCCTTTGATGCGACGGGCAAATACCGACATCGCACGGAGCAATCCCGTAACGTTACACCGTAACCAACTTTTGATACGTTACGGTGTCACGTCCACACTGTCACGTTACGGTGTTACGTTACGCGGTAACGTTACAAGTGTGTACCCACCCTTAAGGACAGATATTTTTCTGAACAGCGTCCATAGAGGCTAATGGCGCCCCACACAGCTTCCGATGGGTACTGTGGGCTTAATCGGGGGTAGAAGTGATCTCCATATATTGCCAAGGAGCTTATAGCTGTACCTTCATTTTGTCGTTGTGCTTTGTGCACAGGAAGCACTACCGTTTAATGCTGTGCTGTTTTTCATTTGCGGGGCGGACTGACGCGATGCTCAGTGCAGACAGCATGACCCCCCACTGTGTTACGGTTCCTGTCCTTTCATCTCCTTGCTTGGTCTTAACAGAGGATACCAGAGGCGCACCCAGTTGGGGGTGCCGGGCTGCAGGCCCCTCCCAACCCGCCCCCCACCCCCGAAAACCGAAATTTTAAAAAACACAGATTTTGTATATATTGTTTAAAAAGTTTTACGTGATTTACCCTTCAGCAGAAATTTGCCACTGAAATCGGCTGATGACTAGTACATTAGAATTTTGAAAAATAAATTAACAAAATTTTAAGAAAACGAGAAGATACGACACTGTAATTGAGTCCTAGAACATGTGGTTATATTCGTATGTATATAAATGCGGTTGTAAACAGTGTTATGTTATGCGAGGTATTACTAATGTGTTTTTGGACTATTTCCATTGTCACAGATCACACAGACACTACATTTCACAAAAATGTTTTCGTCATCAGGTTTGCCTGAGGACGAAGCCAGATTGTTTTTGAAACGTAGTGTCGGTGTGATCTGTGACAATGGAAATAGTCCAAAAACACATTAGTGATATCTCGCATGTGGCATAATTGTCGAAGAGTTTAAGTGTTAGGTTGTACATACGGCATGATTTCTATAACGCCATTTTTAAAATCAAACGTAAATTATATAGAGCCTCAAGATCAGCCCCCCCCCCCCCGTCAGGGTTCTGGGTGCTCACGTGTTATTCAATTTGTGGAAAGCTCTGTATTTGCTGACAATTGTCGCTATCTTGCAGTTTGTGATGAAGGACCTTGTGGCAGTGGAAACTGGCCTCGTGCTTCTGCTGAACTCTGCTTTGTGTAGGCAGATGTCTTGCAATGAGCTGACGTAAGGAATAATTACAGGGCCCAGGTTATTTAGAACTTAGAAAACATTTTTTTTAATGGCGCAACAGCCCCTAGTCGTCCAGGACCTCATTATCGAGGCTTCAGTATCGTACTCAGACACACAACACTCAGTAGGACTCCTCTGTAAGAGTGATCAGCCCGACGCAGAGACCTCTACCTGACAATACATAACACTCACAAGAGACAGACATCCATGCCCCCAGCGGGATTCGAACCCACAATCCCAGCAAGCGAAAGACCGGAGTTACACGCGTTAGACCGCGTGGCCACTGTTAGAAAACCTTTACGAGGTGTAAATCACACTTTGACACCAAAGAAATGAATGTTACAGGCATTCTTTCGACCGTGTCTGTTACTCAGAGTAGTGCAAGCGAGAGGAGGGGGAAGTCTGTAGAAATTACTGCGGCCCGGCCATTCGGAAGGGGGACCGGGCCTGGACTACGTTGCATTATGTTTTTGTCTTTCTCGGTAGAAAGTTTGTAATCCAGAATGTGTGGATTTTATCTCCATTTTAACTACAAATGTGTTTTATAGCGTTTTCATCGGGACTCTTTTTTTTTTGAAGTCGTGAAGGGCCCCGCAGCAGACGCTACGGACGCACTGCAGCCATGAGGCTTATTGTGCGACCCTATGATGAAGATGAAGATGATGATTATTTTTTGATGGAGCACCGGTGGAATGAAACTGACAGGGGAAAACCGAAGAACTCGGGGGAAAAACCTGTCCCAGTGCCACTTTGTCCACCACAAATCCCACATGGACTCACCCGGGATCGAACCCGGGCCTCCGCGATGGGAGGCCGGCGACTAACCGCCTGAGCCATGGCACGGCCCTATCGGTACTCTTTAAGACTCTACATGAGTTTTATCCAAGTGTTTGGCTTTGAAGTGATACTAATCCGACTACGCACGCGTCGACCCCTCTAATGGTTTAACGAATGGTGTTTTAGATTCTTACTGCTACCTCTAATGATGGTGCCGCGGAGGACCGACATATGTCGTCTATATAAATAAACTTGCACTGAGAGGTTTAAACCTTTAAAGACGGAACGTAATCTGCTTTATATTAAAGACTGTACGTACCGCGCAGTAAACACTTTCGACCTCGATTATAAAAAACGAATGAGTTGCTGATGTTTACGGCAAAAATTGCAGTTTGTTCCGAGATCCGTACAAAACACATAAATACAATGTGAACACGACGTAGAATTTTTTAATGTTGAACCTGGCGGTACGTAAAGTTACCGCTAGGCTTTAAAAGGGTAACAAACGTGCGCACGTGTTGGTGTGTTTGTGTATAAATTTAATATACATACAAATTGGGTAGATTAACTTTTGCATGACTGGTAATAATATCTTAAAATAAGTGTCAACACTGAAAGTTGAATCATTTGCTAGAACATGTACAGGGTCCGTATTTTATGTGACAAATTCTGTTCTGTCACTTACTGTTGCTATTCCGGAACGCGTGTTGGCCGTCTGCTGAGTGAGCCATGTTAATACGACAAGCAAGCCGACGAGTAGGTGACAAAAGATATTTTTCAGATAAAATAATGACCCTGTAGAGAGACGTTAAGTTGACTTAATGCAAATGCAAACATGTAGGACGGGAATGTATGCATATTTTGTAACATGTTAGTTAGGTATCACAAACATGATTGAGTAAAATCAATGTCAGTCTCAACACAACTATCTCTGTTAGACAGAGAATCTGTCTAACAGAGCATCATGTTTCGGCCTTAAATTAGGTCATCTTCATGTTCTTAATCTTTGAAAACACACTGAGGAAGACAATATACAGGGTATACACAAAAGAATGGTGCGGTTTCAAAAGTTAACAAGAAATTTATTTCTCACCTTACACGGGCACAACGTACACCGTCAGCAGCGGCAACTGTCCCAAGTTTCTCATGCGTTAATCACAATCCTTCAATGTGTGCACCCTGGGCCACACGACACACATCCACACGGTAATCAAATTCATCCCAGACTCGGTGTAGCATGTCCGCTGTAACGGTCTGCAGTGCATGCGTAATCCGATCACGAAGTTCCTTGAGGGACATGGCCAATGGTGGTACGTAAACGCTGTCTTTAACGCTGTTCACGTATTAGACAGACTCTTTTGTCTAATAAATATAGTTGTGTTGAGACTGATGTTGATATAACTCATTCATATCATTGGCACACAACGGGATGTCATATGTAAAAAAAGAAAATAACGTATCATAAAGTTGTGTTTTGTGAATGTAGATTGGTTCCAGTTTCCGCTTCGTTACCATTAACCCTTTAAAGACGAAGCGTATGTGTTTTATATAAGGACTCAGTGCGTACCACGCTGTAAACACTCTCCACTTCGGTTACAAAACCAGTCTCTTAATGTTTTATAAGGCAAAAGTTGCTGTCTGTTCTGAGATCCGTACAAAACACATAAACGCAATGTGGACACCACGTAGAATTTTTTAATGTTAAACCTGGTCGTATGTAAAGTTACCGCTAGGCTTTAAAAGGTTAACTGCAGATACTTTTATAGTGATTTGTCCCTGTGGTTATGTTGTGCGGTCTTCTAAATGCGGGGAAAATTGTAAAATTGAGATATTTAGAAATGAGAGCAACTGATCGAAATTATATCGCTGAGTAAATTAGCAGGAAACTAAATTCGGGGGGGGGGGGGGGTACTTGCTATGATTCTGTTTAGAAACTGTTGTTTTAACGTCTGCTGCTGTTTAAATGCTTCCTATTTGGAGATTTAATCCTTTAAAGACGAAACGTAATCTGTTTTATATAAGTACTCAGTGTGTACCGTGCAGTAAACACTTGCCACCTCAGTTATAAAAAAACGAATCAGTTGATGACGTTTAAGGTAAATGTTGCTGTTTGTTCCGAGATACATACAAAACACATAAACGCAATGTGGGCACCACTTAGAAGTTTTTAATGTTAAACCTGGTGGTATGTAAAGTTACCGCTAGGCTTTAAAAGGTTAAAGACGAAGCGTATCTGTTTTATATAAGGACTCAGTGCGTACCGCGCTGTAAACACTCTCCACTTCGGTTATAAAAACCAGTCTCTTAATGTTTTATAAGGCAAAAGTTGCTGTTTGTTCTGAGATCCGTACAAAACACATAAACGCAATGTGGGCACCACGTAGAATTTTTTAATGTTAAAGTTACCGCTAGGCTTTAAAAGGTTAAGTTTGCAAAACTATTGCTTTGCCTTCTGTTTTATACGCGTGTAAATCTTGGTCTCTCACATAAAAGAAAGAACAATTGATGCTTAGGAACGGGGTATTGAGGAGAACATATGGACAAAAGAGGAATTAAGTGACAGAAGAGGGGGAAAGACTGTATAATGAGGAGCCATGTAATTTGCATTTCTCGTTAAATATTATCAGAGTGATCATATCAAGGAAGATGACATGGGCCAGTGTCGTGAAAGAGATAACACTTTAGTCGGAAAACTTAGGATTTCGAGTTTTCTTGGGATAATGACGAGTATATTGGTGAACTTTAAGATTCCGATATTCTTGGGGTGTGGTGCCGTTTATTCTGCTAGGAAGGTACAGACGTTTCGGAGGAATCTGCTG
>BLKM01000911.1:23302-33988 GCA_013340265.1 Coptotermes formosanus | reverse complement strand
CCAGTAGATCTTCTATTTGTAGCACTAATTTGCTTCATGTGGTTACTGAACTCTGAACTGTCCATTACCATGTGGTTACTGCAGTCCAGTAGATCTTCTATTTGTAGCACTAATTTGCTCCATGTGGTTACTGAACTCTGAACTGTCCATTACCATGTGGTTACTGAACTCTGAACTGTCCATTACCGTGTGGTTACTGCAGTCCAGTAGATCTTCTATTTGTAGCACTAATTTGCTCCATGTGGTTAGTGAACTTTGAACTGTCCATTACTGTGCGGTTACTGCAGTCCAGTAGATCTTCTATTTGTAGCACTAATTTGCTCCATGTGGTTAGTGAACTTTGAACTGTCCATTACTGGGTGGTTACTGCAGTCCAGTAGATCTTCTATTTGTAGCACTAATTTGCTCCATGTGGTTACTGAACTCTGAACTGTCCATTACTGTGCGGTTACTGCAGTCCAGTGATCTTCTATTTGTAGCACTAATTTGTTCCATGTGGTTACTGAACTCTGAACTGTCCATTACTGTGCGGTTACTGCAGTCCAGTAGATCTTCTATTTGTAGCACTAATTTGCTCCATGTGGTTACTGAACTCTGAACTGTCCATTACTGTGCAGTTACTGCAGTCCAGTAGATCTTCTATTTGTAGCATTACTTTTACTCTGTGTGGTCACCGATCTCTGCACTGGCCTCTATGGTGTGGTTGGTGCAGCCCAATAGATATTCTCAATTGATATGGTGTGTGGACACTGATATGTACATAGCCTGTTGTGGATGGCTATTGTTTCCCTTGTTCTGTGCTTGAAGTTCTATGCTACACTGTGATACAGGCTGTTGGGCAGCATAACACATATCAAACTGTGTATATGATAATCACATTGTTTCAGAATGAGCGGCTGATACAGTTTCTGATCATCATGT
Source organism: Coptotermes formosanus (assembly GCA_013340265.1). Lineage (NCBI taxonomy): Eukaryota > Metazoa > Arthropoda > Insecta > Blattodea > Rhinotermitidae > Coptotermes > Coptotermes formosanus. The sequence continues at coordinate 33,067 of BLKM01000911.1, read as the reverse complement.
CATCTGTGTGTGTCATCGCAACACTCACACTGCTGGTGCTGTGTAACACCAGCAGCAGCCTACCCCTGGAGGGCAGCGATTGCATAAGTCATGTACTCACGCAGACACAAATGGTGAGAGCTCTAAGGACCAGTCTGTATGCAGTATCTTCCCTCACAGAAGTGTTTCTAAATGTCAACAATGCTGACTAGATCACCAGTTACAAATCCTTCTATACGTATAAAACACTAATGTTCTTCTGCCATTACGTACGTATGAAAAAGAGAAGATGACAGGAATAAACTGCAGTGGAAGGTACATTTGAATCAGTACTGTATAGCACATATATAGACAGCAGCACCTTTAAGTGCACATTGTTCTTCCAAGTTTAATACAGTAAATTCTCATTTAAAAGTCATGGGTGATGTTGCTGAGAGTCACAACACAGAGTAAAACAACATATAATGGAGCATTTTTCCTCCACAAACCGGAGAGTTTTGCAGTTAAACAAATTGCCAGCCGCCAGCAAAAGTGTAAATCCAAGACTGCACAATGATCACTGAATGTTTTGTCACTAAAATTTGTCAGTGTTAAAGTGGAAAACGTTGTTCAAGGTAGCAGCAAATGGGGACTGCCTGCATCTATGTATAAATGTAGCTGATTATCGTAATGTTCCTCATGTTATTGAAGTTAAGTATTTTTGATGAAGCCTGTGTGTAGAGAAATTTTTTTTCTATAAATCTTATGCTCCAAACTCAATAATTATGTTAAAAATTTTCAATGTTTTTTTAAACAATACAGCAATTATCACATACAGACTCACAACTACAAATTACAGGGTTTTTTTTAAAGTGCCTGAAGTTAAGAGTTTATGATGCGTTATGGGGTTTTTTATTTGTTTTTATAGTCAGTATATGCCTCTGACATTACAAAATTGAAAGACAACAGGTTAACAATTTACAAATCACTAACAGATATCAATATTCTGAGTCCATTAAACATATGGCAGCAAAGACTTACTTCAGTAGCAAAGCGGATGGACTGTAAAGGCTGAGTAAACTTGGTAATAAGTTACAATTTTACATTACAGTCTTCTGGGGGATGTGACAGTGTGTAGTTTGGTAGACAGGTGCCAATGTTTCAGAGTAACCCGCTATTTCTGTCTTCATTACAACCCTACACATTAGCAATGGCAAACCACTGGAACTTGTAACAAGTTCACACTGGCAGTGACTGTGAATGGCACCAGTGATATGCATTGAAGTCTACATTTAAATTGATCTTCCACACTGAATTTTATCATATAAAAATATCATGTAATTCTTAATGCTGAAAATAGTCATTCCCATGATTCAATATCAAAACAAAAAACTGATTACCATAATGCTCTTATGATGTTGACTGATATTTTAAATGACATAAGGTACAAGTGAGGGTAAAGAATAGTAAAATATTGAATGGCACCCAGTAGTTACATTAATTAGCACTGAATAAAAGACATCTGTATTAATGTTTGCACATCACAAGAAAAAAAGATTTCTCAGAAAGTATCAAAATGTAGCATAAAGCTGTAAGTCACCGTCGTAGATGTTTTTAAGACATGATTCACGCTTTCACATGATTTGTTTCTTCCGGTGTCAGAAGGCTTGTTATGACAAACGAATAAAACTTAAAGAGCTGAAGGTTATGTACATAAACGAAATACAACCCTCATATCATATTGTCATTCATGTTAGTGGCAAAGCATTATGATGGTAAGCATGTAGACAGAAAGTACATTCTGTTATATTATTCCGACCTGATAAAAAGGTATCTAAGGCCACAGCACGTTATGAATGCCTTGTGTTTAAAATGTTAACCCTTGCACTTTCTTGAAGTGTAAAATGATATTTTCAAAAAGCAGCAGTCACCTGAGTGGGAAAAGTACAAAAGATTTTCAAGAAGTATGGCATTAATAAATGTGATGGTAAAGTATTGTGTTTTCTTTGCTCCAAGTTTGGTGTTTGTCAAATGACACTTCGAAAGACTTCAAAAGAAACTGCTAAAAAACATACGTGGAATAAAACAGTATTTATCCACAGAATTAATATAATTTAGTACGCTGTGTAACTCTGCATAAATTTGCAAAAGCTACACTGCAAGTTATCAGTCCACTAATTGTACCACTCAACATGGTGAACTATATACAGACACACCAACATGTGCACACGCTTTATAAAAACTTAGTAAAAAATGTTTACTTATAGACCAAACATATGGTTCAATGATTAGTGCTTTATATTTTTGGTGTTACCCCCTGATGATGGTGCCGCAGAGCACCAAAACAAGTCGGGTCTATAACCAAACATTTCTTGCGAAGTTTTCATCAAACGCGTGCATGTGTTGGTGTGTTTGTATATAATTTTAGTGACTACATGCTCAGTATGGAAAACATAAATTTCATGGGGAACTATTTTCAAGCAGCAAGCAGATTAAAGAAATTTTGATACTGTGTGTGTATTCACTATTTGAAGACTTCAGTAATAACATTCAGATGGTTGAAGAGTTGAAGGAACTGCCATGTTGTAGAAATACCATAGAATTCCTTTAATCCAGCACCCACGGACAGGACAAGTGCCAGTTTATCAAATATTCTGTATTATCACAAAGTACCTACTTGACCTAAGTTCTTACAAGTAATTTTTTGTTACTGCTTCTATAGTTGGGATGCACAACTGGTCAGAAATGCATTCATCATAAAAAGACTTAGCTTTTTCAACTGTCACATGCCCAGTCACAGTTTTTCTTTGGAACACACAATGCTGTAAACCATTTATACAGCACCTTGCACAACTGCACTAATTTAGGCTCTTTCAATGTCTGTCGCTCAAAAAGGCCCTTCATACTTCCATTTGATGCTGTAAATGATCGTAATTGGTCCTTTGTTTCGTCATATCATAGACAGTTGATCCAATGTTGCATGAAGACATAACCACACTTTTGAGTCTGCCACTTTCAAGTTTCCTAATTATTTCAAGCTTCTGAGGAACTGTTAATGTTACGTGCTTCCTCTTTCCAGCAGTACCTTGTTTACTGATCTCTGGATCTTCTAAAGCCATGAAATAGGTTGATGGGCTCAATAAAATCCAGATACCACAAGGTAAATAGACAGAAGCAATATGCATACTGTATGGTATCATTGGTGAAACTTCCAGGCTTGGGACTATTTTCCTCAAGCATTGAAATACCAGGATTTCCATAGTATCAGCAGCTGGATTAAAGAATTTCTACCCTACAGTCAAGGATACATTAAAATATCTGGCCCTTGTTATTTGAAATTGACTTAAAGAACATTTAGACACATGTGTTTCTCCATTCACTGGGATGAAAAAAACTGATGTTCCTTCAGACGCAAGAACAGCAGTTATATCAAGATATCCTAGAGAGACACAATGATAACACAACTGGTGAAGTCACTTGGTCTCACTGAGACATACGAAAGTAAAGGCATTTGCAAAGCAGTTCTTCAAATGCTGTCACAACTTGACACCGATAAAGTAAATTTGTGTCGGTTACAACAGACAGCATGGCAAGGCTGGTTGGATCTAATGCGTGGTGGTCTACACTAGTTTCTTCTAAGGCTATGAGATAACCAGTTGTGTCCTTCCGTTGCATCCTACATCAGCAGGAACTTCAGACAAGTGACAATCAGAAAACTTTGGAGAAACAGACCACTCAACAATCAACAGAACCACGTGCTTCTGCTAAGAGTGAACTCAAAGCGCTGTTAACTGTTAGTACATAAGAATGTATTTCACTGTTTTGTAGACTGTTTGTCCAATATAAGCCATTTTACAGACGTCAAGAAGCAGAAATACACCCAACTATATGACAGAAGTGGCTGCTGGCCTTAATATCCCTGGGCAATTTCAATGCCCACTTCAATTAACACAAAGTTTTAGCATCATGGAATAACTGTGCAGAACATGTTAGATATATGTTTTCAAGCTTTCATGGCAGTTGTTTAAATGCCATCTTTGGTTTCTAGATGATGTAAGATACCAAAAATGACCATCACTTGAGAATGTTAGATATTTAAATGCATCTGACAGGAAACTTCAAATATTTAAACATGATCTGAATTCACACATACTTAGGTATTTTCCTGTTGTGAAACAACGTATGGAAAGCAGTCAATTTGACAACAACACTGTTGAAAAGAATGTGGGAATGCAATGATATTAAAGTATAACTGATATTTCAACAGCAGAATTTCATGCCAGATGTAATAAATTTACAAATCTAGACCAAACATTCTGATTTATGACAAATCCCAAAATAAATTAACACAAAGCACCAGAATTGCAACACTTTTCTTAGTATGATATGGATGACTGGAAGATGCAGATGGCTCAATTTCAAGAAAATTCCGTTTGGATGGCTAAATTTGTCAAGTTGAGAAGAGTACTGGACATGCTACAAGATATTCCAAAACAGAACACAATATAAGCACTGAAAACCTTATTTTAAATGCATGATATTCATTGCCAAATTGTTTTCACACAATAACAAGACTGGCACTAGTACTGGTGTTATTCTTCAGATCAACATATTTGTGTGTATCAACATTTGCAACAATGAAATACACACACTACATCAGACTTAAGGAACTGCCTTACATGTGAAAATAGCGCTGCTTTTGTCACTCTCAGAAGAACCGTGCACAATCCAAAGAATGTTACAGGTATACAAAATACACAGCAGTCAGTTCATGACTAAGTCCGTCAGCGTACAAGTTGACTGATGAAAGTATCAGTGTCATTTGCACCACTTCAGATTAGTAACTTTTGGTAAAAATTTTGCTCCAGGTAGAAAAAATGCTTTACACCTCCTACTCCAGATCAAGGCAACAGATTCTTCCAAATATTTGGTAAATATCTACCAAGTTACAAACCCTCACATGTAGGCAAACTGTAAATTAAATATCCCTTGATGTGAGAACCTCAAATCGCATGCATTTACAATCTTATGTCATTCAAAATTCACCACACAAATGAAGAATTATGTAAGAATATGTTATAATGTCTTATACAGGAAAACATTGAGCTTAAAATGAAGAGGCGACAGATGACAGTGATGGACCAGTGTCATAAGTCAGACAACACTAAAATCAAAAAGATAGAGCAGACATCAAGACTGCTAAAAGTTGTGACGAAACTCTTCATCGAAAAGTGAGTATCTTGGAAAAGACACATGACACATCCAAGCAGGGGGAAAGAAATAGAAGTTAATTATTTACAGGAAAGCTTCTTGCTGAATCAGACTTCAGTAAAATTGGCAGCCATACAGACACGGTCACTTAGGTACTTGACAAAACCTACAACACTCACATATCAGAAACAAAATCTTATATATAAAGCTATGTTTGTGCATACATAGGACACACATGTTGGACATAATATTTCAGTCAGTTTAGCAACTCTTCATATGTGACAGATAGTGTCACCTGTCAATGTCTTCAACATGTCACTCAGTAACAACTATACATACATAAGCAAACATAAAATGCAGGGACGGAAGAAGTGAGGATGAACAGACGGTGGACAAAAATTAAGATAGGATGGACAAATAAAGGCGGTGCACAAAGAACAGACACAAAGAAAGGAAGGAGACAAAAGTATGACACATAGAAAGGTAAGACACGAAGGATGAGGGATAAAGATATGAAGAAATTATTTTTCTGGGAGACCAAATATGTACATGCAATAAAATGCACTTGCAACCAGGTGACTGGTTATAGTTCATGTAACAAATGATACAACTACACGTTGAAAGTTCAAACAGCATTTGTACGCATAGTGTACTACGCTATGTCTCATTGTAAGTCCCAGTATTTAACTAGAAAGTGTTACTGCAGTATGTGTAACAAGTCATTTAGGCCTACACATGACGTGATAATTGTAGCTGTCAAATTCTGACCAAAATGCTTTACTACAAAATTTTAGTAACGTGTCAATACCACATTTCATCAAAACATATTTTTCTAGAACAAATTTACAAACAAATATCTAATTCAATGGGCACATCATCATATTGCCGTGACAGCCATTCAGCAGGTCAACAGACACACTGTTCGTATGGCATCTAAAGGCTCGCCTCTCTTGCCACTTTACAACAGCTTTCTTCTGGTATAGGACATAATGTAGTCTGGTAGAGAGGTACCAACGATTCAGAGGAGTCTGCTGCCTCCAGCTTGATGTACCATCAGGGAATTTATTCATGGAATTAACAGGTTACCCTGGAACATTGGTGCACATCTACCAGATTATACCATGTCACATCTCACATTGTTTTCTTCATAGTCACTGCTAGGAGATATTGAAATGTCACTTTTTTCTCTTTCGTTCCATTTGTCTCAGTACAGGTACTAGTGGCAGGCTCTTGTGAATATGGTCATGAACCTTTGGGTATCGTAAATATGAGGAATTCTAACTTCTCAAGCACTATGCTTCATGGGGGGAAAAAATAATAATCACCAATTGATGCACAAAAAGTATGTTATCTTCACTATAAAAACCTCCTACATGTTTCAACCCCACTGGGTCATCTTCAGGGTCAGTTTCGTCACACTAGGGTTGCACTTATACAGTTGAGTGAGAATGTGCCATTGACTTCGCACTCTGTTGAGATGGAGCGTGAAGATGACCCCGCGGGGTCGAAACATGTAGGAGGTTTTTATAGTGAAGATAATATACTTTTAGTGCATTAGTTGGTGATTATTATTTTCTGTGTGATATAGTGCACGGATATGGGAGCATATTAAATATACTCCATGGAGTTAGCATACCACCACACCTGATCCCAAATCAGTTCCATCCAGTTCACATCTTCAAAATCAATTTCTCTTAAGATCCCTTTATCTTCCCATCTATTATCAGATCTCTTATGTGGTCTCTTTTTGCCTGAGGTTACAACACAGAACAAAGAACTTCAACACTTTCACAAAACAATGCAAAAATTCTACCACAATACTAGCCACTACCAGCTCGAATCACAGTTTCTAGTAAACAGAAGATGTGAACAGGGCTAAACATCCTGTCATTGTCTTCAGTAAGTCGTGTTTGTGACGCAGGGAACGCAAACTAGCATGGTGTCCAATATACAAAGCTGGATCCACAACATGGATGGAGATATTTGCAACGATTGGAGGCGTGATGACTCCCGAGCACCGCCTCAAGTTAAGCAAAGGACTGATACAAATGAACCAATTAGCAAGAATGGTTTTCCCCAAGACAACAGACATAAACAACACAGTCAAGGTAATATATACCCCCTGCTCTAATACTTGAGATGTAAAGCAACTAAAGATTTTCTGATCACATTAAAAATAATGCATTTTTAAATATTCCACAAATGTTCACCTTGTGAGTGAATGTTTGGGACATAAGTCAGGTGGATTTTGATTAACCTTTTACATTTTCTCTTTGATGAATCCACCTACACATTACCTTAGAACAATTCCAAAGCTCACTCAGTAACTAACGAAGCAATAACTCTTTAAAAAACACCAAATACTTAATTAAGTGACTATCTAAATGAGTGAACTACGATACAATTAACCTTTAGAGTACTATGAGGCCATATGCTGGACCCTGTGTGTGTAGTTGGTAGCAATTTAAATGTCCAGTGTAAGCCAGTAAAACTCATGTCATCAAGAAATACAACTGGTTTTTAAATCCATCTCTTAAGGATAATTTACTGATAGCCAACTATATGGCTAAATAACTAACCAACTAACTATGTACCTGGCTAATTACTGAACTAACTAAATTCCAAAATCAGGGTCTTCCTTCAGCAGTTCAGTGTTATGAAACCAAAACTCAGAACTGTGGTAACCAAAACCCATCACCACCCATCTTTCGTCAGTTGAATACTTTGCACTGTATTTTCTGAGAAAGATGTTTTTATGCGCCACTTCAAGAACACATGCAGTAGTTTGTAGGATTAAAATCAGGAACTAACCAGGGAGTCTAAAGGCTTGCAATTACAATGATACGGAATTAAGGCATGTATATGTAAGAATGGTTTATGTCATACCACAGAAGTGACACCTGAACTCTTCTCTTACAGGTTGCACCAGAAATGACCAGATTCATCATCGTGCGACATCCCTTTGAACGGATCCTGTCAGCTTATAGAGACAAACTCGAGCACAGGAAAGACCGCGAGTTTTATTACAGACGTTACGGTCACCATATAGTAAAATCACAGCGTGAGGATAATTACACATTTGCAAACAGAGCTGAACCGACATTTGTGGAATTCCTAAAGTACTTGGTGAAAACAAGGAAATTTGATGAACACTGGCGTCCATTCACTGCAGAGTGTGCCCCTTGTGAACTGAACTACCAGATCATTCTCAAGATGGAGTCCCTAGAAGAAGAGCAGTTGTTCCTAGCAACCAAATTCAACTTGCTTGACTACCTCTTTGCTGTCAATTCCACACACCAGTTACCACAGAACACAAACCCGAACGGCCGCACTGAACACAAGTATGCCCAACAGTACTACAGAGAGGTACCAAAGCAGCTACTACAAGAAGTGTACATGCTGTATGAGGCAGACTTCAGATTATTTGACTACTCGCCAAAGGAATACTTTGCCTTTGCTAAAGATGATACAAAACAAGACGCAGCTGAATCTTTTGGCTGAAGAAAACATGGAAGTCAGTGTGAGGATGTGGCATATGATAATACAGAAGCATTTTTAGTGCCTCCAGATATCGTTTGCATCAACTTCTCTCACCTTCATTCGTCTAAATGAGGGTGTAGAGGCCATTTCTGAGGTGGGAACATCAACATGGCAGATTCTGTTACTCCAGTAATAGTGTGACCATAACAGTGACAGTTGATAGAGAGTGCTTACAGCTTAATGTGGGTTCAAAACTATGCAGAAAAGGTATGGTGCTTTTTTTAAAGTTTATCTTCAATAAAAGTCAAAGTTGCCATCTGTGAGATAGAAAAATCTGTTCACAGATCTGACACAGCAATGGTAAATCTGTCGTATAACAGTTCCTCTGAGCATAAAAAGGATGTGTCAAACTCCTGTTTTAACATAAATGTTATATGAAGCTCAAACTCACAATACTTACTGAAATGTACAGTATTAAAAACACTCTTTCAGAGACAATGCTTGTAATATTTCTCAAATCAAATTCTAAAAAGTTACAGTTTATTTTATGAGCCTGCCTGCAATTTATACAGCCAAACACACACATGTTCACGTTACTGCAGACCAACTGCAGCTGGGACAGTGTAGTGTGCACATGTGTAGTGTGGAAGTGAAATCTTCCAGAAATGGGAACTCTATGATCAAAAATACCAAAATAACTGAATTCTCTCAACAGTGACATACGAGTGACAACACAAGGCAACCAATCTGCCTATTTCTGTGGCACTGTGGGTATAAGTAACACAGGGCACATGGATGATTTCATATAAAACACAAGACTTGAAATCAGGATGGCAACTGTAACATATATGGGATTACCTTGAACAATGTGCCAAATAGATCCAGTGATCAAAAGCAAGATCAAGCACAGTTAATACAGTCCAGCTACCTCCTGCTGTACATTTCAGTTAATACAGACAGAAACAGCAATAGCTGAAGTGTCACTTGCTTGTGTACAGTTTGTATAAAGTTGATGATAAATACTATTACCAATATAGGAAGCCAGTGAAAAGAATGCATTACTATCAAACAGCTACAGCCAATGCAATGTGTTTCCAGAAATGCATTCACAGGACT
>BLKM01000911.1:0-16503 GCA_013340265.1 Coptotermes formosanus | reverse complement strand
TGCTCCAGATATTGAGGGTAGCTGCGAATATATTGAACAAGCAGTCGCGGACAGGCGACAAGAAGTGATCCTCCAACTGGGGGGGCGAAGGGAGAGAAGAGTGGATAACAACTCATCACAAAACATCAAACATGTCACGAAATGGAGATTTCAGGCTTCCGCATTGGTGCAGTTGAAGTCTTCGGTCTTCTGGATTGTTACTCTGCATTGGTTGGTAGTTTACCGACGTTTCGTGACCAGCCCATCGGTCCCATCTTCAAGACAGGATCGACAGGCTGTTCCGAAACGTCGGTAAACTACCAACAAACGCTGCGTAAAAACCGGAAGAGCGAAGATCTCATCTTACGAAATGTTCACACGGCCTCAGACTTGGATCGATAATTTCAAAGGGCCTAAGCAATGGAAAATGGCCATGACAGTTGGATTCAGGCAATTCCTGCTATCATTCAGACCAAAATTTTTTACCATCCAGTTGGCTATCTAAAAAAACATAAAACTATACAGAATCAGAATTTTGCTTGTTGTTTTGTGCGGGTGTGAAACTTGGTCTCTCGAGAATAGGATGCTGAGGAAGATAGTTGGAAATTGGAGGGAAACGTAACAGGAGACTGGAGAAAATTACCCAGTCAGCAGATTCAGGATTTATACTCCTCACCGCGCATTATTAGGGTGATCAAGTACAGGGAGAAGGGCGGGGCACATAGCACGTACGGGGGAGAAGAGAAATGCAGTTTTGGCGGGGAAACCTGATGGAACGGGGAAACTTGAAGGACCTAAGTGTAGATGGGTGGATAATAATAAAATGATTCTTTAATAAATAAGGTGGAAAGTAGGCCGACGGCTGGATTAATTTGGCTCACGGCAGGGACAATTGGTGGGCTATTGTGAACACGAAAAAGAATTACTCGTTTCCATAAAAGGCCAGCAATTTCTTTACTCGCCGAGGAACTTCTCGAAATGGACTGTGCTCGGAGGAGTCAGTAATTAGCTACCGTTCTAAATGTCTACATATATCGTATATGTTATTGGCCATAATGAGTTTTAAAAATAGTTGGTCCAGTTAGTAAGTTGCAGCAGTCTCCGTGAGCCTCACTCTTCCAAATATTAAGACCCATCAGCAAGTTTTTAGTCTCCATGAGCCTCGCTCTTGCAAATATTAGGCCCCGTCGGCAAATTTCAGCAGTATCCATGAGCCTCACTCTTCCAAATATTAGGCCCCGTCGGCAAATTTCAGCAGTATCCATGAGCCTCACTCTTCCAAATATTAGGCCCCACAAAGCACCAGAATTGCAACACTTTTCTTAGTATGCTATGGATGACTGGAAGATGCAGATGGCTTAATTTCAAGAAAATTCTGTTTGGATGGCTAAATTTATCAAGTTGAGAAGAGTACTGGACATGCTACAAGATATTCCAAAACAGAACACAATATAAGCACTGAAAACCTTATTTTAAATGCATGGTAGTCATTGCCAAATTGTTTTCACACAATAACAAGATTGGCACTAGTACTGTTGTTATTCTTCAGATCAACATATTTGTGTGTATGAATATTTGCAACAATGAAATACACACACTATATCAGACTTAAGGAACTGCCTTACATGTGAAAACAGTGCTGCTTTTGTCACTCTCAGAAGAACTGTGCACAATCCAAAGAATTTTATAGGTATACAAAATACACAGCAGTCAGTTCATGACTAAGTCTGTCAGCATACAAGTTGACTGATGAAAGTATCAGTGTCATTTGCACCACTTCAGATTAGTAACTTTTGGTAAAAATTTTGCTCCAGGCAGAAAAAATGCTTTACACTCCCTACTCCAGATCAAGGCAGCAGATTCTTCCAAATATCTGGTAAATATCTACCAAGTTACAAGCCCTCACACGTAAGCCAACTGTAAATTAAATATCCCTTGATGTGAGAACCTCAAATTACATGCATTTACAATCTTATGCCATTCAAAACTTCGCCACACAAATGAATAATTATGTAAGAATACGTTATAATGTCTTATACAGGAAAACATTGAGCTTAAAATGAAGAGGCGACAGATGACAGTGATGGACCAGTGTCATAAGTCAGACAACACTAAAATCAAAAAGATACAGCAGACATCAAGACTGCTAAAAGTTCTGAAGAAACTCTTCATCAAAAAGTGAGTATCTTGAAAAGACACATGACACATCCAAACAGGGGGAAAGAAATAGAAGCTAATTATTTATAGGAAAGCTTCTTGCTGAATCCGACTTCAGTAAAGCTGGCAAGCCATACAGACACAGTCAGTTAGGTACTTGACAAAACCTACAACACTCACATATCAGAAACAAAATCTATATTTGTGCATACATAGGACACAGATGTTGGACATAATATTTCAGTCAGTTTAGCAACTCTTCATATGTGACAGATAGTGTCACCTGTCAATGTCCTCAACATGTCACTCAGTAACAACTATACGTACGTAAGCAAACATAAAAAGCAGGGAGGGAAGAAGTGAGGATGAACAGATGGTGGACAGGAATTAAGATAGGATGGACAAATAAAGGCAGTGCAGAAAGAACAGATGCAAAGAAAGGAAGGAGACAAAAGTATGACACATAGAAAGAAAGACACGAAGGATGAGGGATAAAGATATGGAGAAATTATTTTTCTGAGACCAAATATGTACATGCAATAAAATGCACTTGCAACCAGGTGACAGGTTATAGTTCATGTAACAAATTACACGACCACACATTGAAAGTTCAAACAGCATTTGTACGAATAGTGTACTACGCTATGTCTGATTGTAAGTCACAGTATTTAACTAAAAAGTGTTACTGCAGTATGTGTAACTAGTTATTTAGGCCTACACATGACATGATAATTGTAGCTGTCAAATTTTGACCAAAATGCTTCACTACAAAATTTTAGTAAAAAAGTGTCAATATTACATTTCATCAAAACATATTTTTCTAGAACAAATTTACAAACAAATATCTAAGTCAATGGCCACATCATCATATTGCAGCGACAGCCATTGAGCAGGTCAGCAGACACCTGTTCGTATGGAATCTAACTCCTCGCCTCTTTTGCCACTTAACGACAGCTTTCTTCTGGTATAGGACATAATGTAGTCTGGTAGAGAGGTACCAACAATTCAGAGGAGTCTGCTGCCTCCAGCTTGATATACCATCAGGGAAGTCATTCATGGAATTAGTAGGTTCCCCTGAAACATTGGCGCACATCTACCTGATTACACCATGTCACATCTCACATGGTTTTCTTCATAGTCACTGCTGGGAGATATTCAGATCTCACTTTTTTCACTTTTGTTCCATTTGTCTCAGTACAGGTACCAATGGCAGGCTCTTGTGAATGTGGTCATGAACCTCTGAGTATCATAAATATGAGGAATTCTAGCTTCTCAAGAACTATGCTCCACGGAAAAAAAATAATTATCACCGATTAAGGCACAAAAAGTATATTATCTTCACTATAAAAACCTCCTACATGTTTCGACCCCACTGAGTCACCTTCAGGGAGAACAGTTTCATTACACTAGGGTTGCACTTATACAGTTAAGTGAGAATGTGCCACCAACTTCGCACTCCGTTGAGACAGAGCGTGAAGATGACCCAGCGGGATCAAAATATGTAGGAGGTTTTTATAGTGAAGATAATATACTTTGTGCATTAGTTGGTGATTATTATTTTTTGTGTGATATAGTCCACGGATATGGAGCATATTAAACATGCTCCATGGAATTAGCATGTCACCACACCTCATCCCAAATCAGTTCCATCCAGTTCACATCTTCAAAATCAATTTCTCTTACATCCCTTTATCTTCCCATCTATTATCAGATCTCTTAAGTGGTCTCTTTTTGCCTGAAGTTACAACACAGAACAAAGAACTCCCAACACTTTCACAAAACATTGCAAAAACTCTACCACAATACTAGCCACTACCATCTCGAATCACAGTTTCTAGTAAACAGAAGATGTGAACAGGGCTAAACATCCTGTCATTGTCTTCAGTAAGTCGTGTTTGTGATGCAGGGAACGCAAACTAGCATGGTGTCCAATATACAAAGCTGGATCCACAACATGGATGGAGATATTTGCAACAACTGGAGGAGTGATGACTCCCGAGCACCGCCTCAGGTTAAGCAAAGGACTCATACAAATGAACCAATTAGCAAGAATGGTTTACCCCAAGACAACAGACATAAACAACACAGTCAAGGTAATATATACCCCCTACTCTAGTACTTGAGATGTAAAGCAACTAAAGATTTTCTGGTCACGTTAAAAATAATGCATTTTTAAATATTCCACAAATGTTCACCTTGTGAGTGAATGTTTGGGACTTAAGTTAGGTGGATTTTGATTAACCTTTTACATTTTCTCTTTCATGAATCCACCTGCACATTACCTTAGAACAATTCCAAAGCTCACTCAGTAACTAACGAAGCAATAACTCTTTAAAAAAACACCAAATACTTAATTAAGTGACTATCTAAATGAGTGAACTACGATATAATTAACCTTTAGAGTCCCATGAGGCCATATGCTGGCCCCTGTGTGTTTACTTGGTAGCAATTTAAATGTCCAATGTAAGCCAGTAAAACTCAGGTCATCAAGAGATACAACTGGTTTTTAAATCCATCTCCTAAGGCTAATTTACTGATAGCCAACTACATGGCTAAATAACTAACCAACTAACTACATACGTGGCTAATTACTGAACTAACTAAATTCCAAAATCAGGGTCTTCCTTCAGCAATTCACTGTTATGAAACTAAAACTCAGAACTGTGGTAACCAAACCCCATCACCCATTTTTCACCAGTTGAATACTTTGTACTGTATTTTTGAGAAAGATGATTTTATGCGCCACTTCAAGAACATATGCAGTAGTTTCTAGGATTAAAATCAGGAACTAACCAGGAAGTCTAAAGGCTTGCAATTACAATGATACAGAATTAAGGCATGTATATGTAAGAATGGTTTATGTCACATCACAGAAGTGACACCTCAACTCTTCTCTTACAGGTTGTACCAGAAATGACCAGATTCATCATTGTGCGACAGCCCTTTGAACGGATCCTGTCAGCTTATAGAGATAAACTGGAGCATAGGAAAGACCGCAAGTTTTATTACAGACGTTACGGTCACCATAAGTAAAATCACTGCATGAGGATAATTCCACATTTGCAAACAGAGCTGAACCAACATTTGTGGAATTCCTAAAGTACTTGGTGAAAACAAGGAACTTTGATGAACACTGGCGTCCATTCACTGCAGAATGTGCCCTTGCGAACTGAACTACCAGATCATTCTCAAGATGGAGTCCCTAGAAGAAGAACAGTTGTTCCTAGCAACCAAATTCAACTTGCTTGACTACCTCTTTGCTGTCAATTCCACACACTGGTTACCGCAGAACACAAACCCAAACAGCCGCACTGAACACAAGTATGCCCAACAGTACTACAGAGAGGTACCAAAGCAACTACTACAAGAAGTGTACATGCTGTATGAGGCAGACTTCTTATTATTTGACTACTCATCAAAGGAATACTTTGCCTTTGCTAAAGATGATACAAAACAAGAAGCAGCTGAATCTTTTGGCTGAAGAAAACATGAAAGTCACTGTGAGGATGTGACATAATAATACAGAAGCATTTTTACTGCCTCCAGATGTGGTTTGCATTGACTCTTCTCACCTTCGTTCATCTAAATGAGGGTGTAGATGCCATTTCTGAGGTGGGAACATCAACATGACAGATTCTGTTACTCCAATAATAGCGTGACCATAAAAACGACAGTTGATAGAGGGTGCTTACAGCTTAATGTGGGTTCCAAACTATGCAGGAAAGGTATAGTGTTTTTTTAAAGTTTACCTTCAGTAGAAGTAAGAGTTACCATCTGTGAGACAGAAAAATCTGTTCACAGATCTGACACAGTAATGGTAAATCTGTCGTATAACAGTTCCTCTGAGCATGACAAGGGTGTGTCAAACTCCTGTTTTAACATAAATGTTACATGAAGTTCAAACCCACAATACTTATTGAAATGTACAGTATTAAAAACATTCTCTCACAGACAATGCTTGTAATATTTCTCAAATCAAATTATAAAAATTTACAGTTTATTTTATGAGCCTGCCTGCAATTTATACAGCCAAACACACACATGTTCACGTTACTGCAGACCAACTGCAGCTGGGACAGTGTAGTGTGCACATGTGTAGTGTGGAAGTGAAATCTTCCAGAAATGGGAACTCTATGATCAAAAATACCAAAATAACTGAATTCTCTCAACAGTGACATACGAGTGACAACACAAGGCAACCAATCTGCCTATTTCTGTGGCACTGTGGGTATAAGTAACACAGGGCACATGGATGATTTCATATAAAACACAAGACTTGAAATCAGGATGGCAACTGTAACATATATGGGATTACCTTGAACAATGTGCCAAATAGATCCAGTGATCAAAAGCAAGATCAAGCACAGTTAATACAGTCCAGCTACCTCCTGCTGTACATTTCAGTTAATACAGACAGAAACAGCAATAGCTGAAGTGTCACTTGCTTGTGTACAGTTTGTATAAAGTTGATGATAAATACTATTACCAATATAGGAAGCCAGTGAAAAGAATGCATTACTATCAAACAGCTACAGCCAATGCAATGTGTTTCCAGAAATGCATTCACAGGACTATAATAAGTACAACACCTAGCTTCAATGTGTCACTGTCACTCTAAATCAAGACAAAGGACAACTGGTTTTGAAACCTGTTAATGAACGGAGTAACAACACAAAGGCAGTACCTGCTATGTGAGTGAGTGTGTGTGTGTCACACCTATTAACTTTTAGCAATTTGCCATTTTTTATGAACAGAGTGGTAAGTTTATACTACTGAACCAAATCCTTACCTTTAATCATACCAAGAATATGGCTGTGCAAATACATAATATATGTCTCAAGCATTTGAGCTTTTTTATGGTAAAAACTAAGAAAACTACAGAAATACAAAATATTTTTGATTTAGCAATGGTTATAAGTGACTCATATACAAGGATCAAATGTAAGATCACATCAGTCTGACACATCTTTATTAAAAAATAAATTATTTTGCTTTGCCCTGTAACTACATGTCTCAGCTTAAAAAAAATATGGACAGTTATTACAAAACTATTACAGGAATTTAAAAAACATGCTCGGATCTCAAACCTTTCACACCTCAACGCCTCTTTTAAAATACTATAATACTTTTGTAATAACCATCTGCATATTTATACAACTGGCCTAACAATGACTTGCTTTCAAGCCGAAACATGTAGCTTCAATATGAAAAAAAATACACTAAAATTGATTTAAGGTGTCATTGCAGATATGTTTTCTCATGTAAGTCATGTATGGTTTTTGGTCCTACCACGATACCCTCAATCTATATGTACATTTGCCCTTTACAAAGCTCCTGTTAATAAGATTTTCCCCCATAAAATATTCAATTGCTGAATAACAGCTGTCATTTAATACTGTACATCTTGGTGTAATTCAAGCACTATTGTCTCCAAAACATTTCACTTAAAAACTGAGTTGTGTACGTTTTGGGAAGAAAGGCAGCATGGGGCATTAAATGCATGTCATTGGCAACCGCAGTCAGTATTAGATAGAGTGAACCCACCATCTTACACTACTGTATGGATCACACCAGATTGAATGTAAAATCAAAGAAAATGAAAACTACGCACTGTAAAAAATGGGGGTTGCCATATAACAAAACTTTTGTAAGCCATTTAAAATATGGACTTATGAACATTTTTACAATATAAATGCAACATGGTACACATATGTAAATTGTGAGCACATTCCTCACAGTATTATGGTGTGATGTCACACATGACACCATAACAGCTGGATACCCACATCAGATATCCTCATATACTTTGAACTGAAAACAGCAAAAAAGAGAAGGTTGCTGCTCATAAAGTGAAGATTATAACCTGGTGATGTATTGTGATAATAACATGAGGAAGTTAAGTGATCTGCAGTATCTATTTATTTAACCAGCCAATAAACTGCAAACTATGCCAGCCATTTTCTTCATCTTCAGTAAGTTTCAGTGCTTTATCATTATTGCTGTACACATGATCAACTGGAAAACCACACTTAGCAAAACAGTTCTTGAGAGTAGTCAAAGTTATCACCCTCCAGACTTCTGCTATAAACTCCATAGCAGACAACACATACAGCTTCATACATGAAGCATCTTCGAGCCATCCACAGTATCACATAGCAACAGGCTTTGAATTACCTGCTTTCTATCTTTCCACTTGAATACGTGGATGATTCCCAAATTGTAACTGGCTAGTACAGTTAGCTGGAAAACCACAACCCTTAACACTGCAGAGAAATGTTCTGTTTTTTGAGTAAGCAGCATCCTGATGAACAAAAAAGCAGGATTTTTTATTTTCAGGACCAATTTTCCCATCTAGTTGTGTAAGATAATCTTTAAATATCCTGCTGGTTATCCAGGAATTTGTATTGGCATCATATTTTGTGTGAAGTGTTTTAACATGCTGAAAGTGATCTGGACTTGCATATTTGCTGATTACAAGTAGTGGTAGTTTATCACAACCATCAGTGTTACATGCAAGGAGCACTGTAAACTGCTGTTTTGATTTCATTCCCTTGTGGCAGGGGCCTCCACAAAGCAATCCCATTACAGGCGTGGTCAGGCTCTGAAGACTTGGGAAGGTTGAGGTTCCCAGAATTAAAGAAAATCAACACATGAAGGTAGTAACATTGTCAGCTCTACGCACCGGCTGCCTTCCCCCCCCCATAAAATATTCCTAGTACTCATTTCTGTTAGCGGCTGGGTCGACCCCACAGCTGTAGTGTGGCTGGAAGGACTAGGCAATGAACAATTCCAGTGACACCATTGGGAATCAAACCCGCAACCTGCTGGCTTGTCGCGCAGTACCTCAACCAACTGTGCCATTGTGTGTCCCAGCCTCCACAAACGGTACGACTTCCATTATATTGTAGATTGAAAAATAGAAATGTCTCATCAGCATTATATATGTCGCATAGGGCATATTATTTTATCGCTTGCAACAGTAACTCATCTTTCCAGTCATCTGGGACTGCTACAGTTCTACACACAATGTTATTTCTCCTCTTAAATCTGTTGATCCTATCATTAGGACCTGTAAAGTTGTCTATTTCCAAGTGAACAGTGACCCCTCTCTGATTATAGCACCATCTACGGAAATGTTGCTTGCACATGATTGCTTGAACAGCAGAGTCCAGTTCCTCCAACAGCAAGCATTTGAATAATTCCCAATGCTTAGAGAAAGACCCACCATGGATATAACTTATTTTCATTGCTTCAGGTCTTCTGCAAATGTGTTTAATGTGGACACTGTAAGTCCCAACTGCAAAGCCAGGTCAACACATGTTCCAATATGTGCATCAACTTCTGCTAAAATATCTACTTTATCATTTATTGTAAATTATTTCTGCTTTCTTTTATCCATATTTCACCCTTTGTTATAAAATCACAATTATTCCACAATATAATGTGGTTTAAAACACATTATATATTCCTTGCTTATGGCTAACATGCCAAATACAATTCACGACACTAGCGAAGTGATCATGTACAAACACAAGGTGCTATGGTAAAATCAACTGCTATTGACTACAGTCAATGAATTAAAATTTGACATCTGTTCCCACCAAAAGCTGTCTTAACTACTTCAGCACTTACTTCTGGAAGATATCACTGAGAAGTCACTACATATGCTATGCCAAACACCATTTTCACTCAGCTCTTACATTTGTTACATTCACCTTTCATCATTGTCTCTTGGTGCAAATAAAAACTCTTGAAATAAGACTGTGAGACATAAAATCAGGCAAACTTCCACAGTCAGGACTAGGCAAGTGAAGAGCAAATTCTGGAAAAATGTAAAGTTTGGGAAACAAAAAAATCCATTCAAATGTACCATTGTCCTTATGTCCATTTAGCAAGGACCTTACAAAATGTGTGCTAAGTATGGAAAACACAAAAAGTGGTAAAATAAAATAGGGGGTTCACTGTACTTGCATGTGATGGACACATATGGCAATTGATTAGTTATTCTACAACATGACGCAAAAATATAATTACGTTACACATCTGGCAGTGTTTATACAGGTTTTGTGTAAGTTCTTGATGAACTGTTCCTAAACATGCAAGGTTGAAAGACACAAAATAAGGAAAAAGGGGAGCAAGCACTCACCAGTCCAGGACTGCCATGTCTCCAGGGTCACCATGATGTAAAGCTGCAGGACCAGCTGTGGGGCAGACTCCATGAATGACTCAAATAAGTGGAGCATACAGATGTCACTCTGTTGGTGATACAAACGCTGGAAATCTGTGGGATCACCAGATGATCGTGCCTCGAAGCCAGTCTTCAGTGCCAGTACATGCCTATTGAAAAACACCAGATGATGTGTTGTTTGGAGGTTGACTACCTATTTTATACAGGGGCACAAGTTCTACAAATACGGTATTTACCTGAACAGACATGAGAATCTGTTTCTAATTCATTATCTGGAAAATGGCAGTTTGCCATCTAATCATGTACAAGGTTAAAAAGGTTCTGTATAGGTATGTACCTGAAAATTGAAGATTGTGATGAGGGGTCATCTCATGTGTGGTGTTTTCTTATTTTCAGAAAAATGCGAGATTATTTGATGATGTTACTAACAAAACTTTCAAGTAAACCTATTTTTTCTTATCATAACATGCAAAGAATTGTTGACAATCTCATACAAACTATAATTTTCAATTGTTTCCTTCACAGTATTCTTCCTGCCAAATTTTTTATCTTTATACTGCACACAAACAACATACTCATGTCGCATTTAAGATAAAAATGAACACGTAGACCTTCATAAAATTATCCAAGGTGGCCCAATTGGACAGCCACAATTACAAAATGATGTACAGTGTAGTGCAGTTGGCGACTTCAGCCAAATACCCATATTGGATTACAGCCTGTTGTTACTGTTGGCAGCTCCCCGCACTGCTTAAAACCACTGAACCCCTTTTGGTAAACCCCTTCTACAGGAGTCATCAGAAGACACATCATGGTAACAACTGAAAAACTCAATGACTAAATAACTGTTAAATTTGACATTTTTTTGTTTTTTCACAGTGGTAGAGGTTGCTGCTTCTATTTTCAGGTTAGAAGTGAATTTGGAGGCAGCAGGTTTCTCCAAAATTTTGTTAACCACTTCCAAACTGACACAGTGTCATAACTCTATAGAGTGGCCAGTAAGTCACCATACCCAAACCTAAGTCACCATACCCAAACCCAACCTACCATGTGGATTTGTTGGTGCACAACACATACCTCTGGTATACAGCGGAGCTTCAACTCATGTGAGGCAATACTCTGTCAGGTGCTCGTGCTTGGAGGGAATGCTTGAAAGAGTCAAATACATGGACTTTTAAGTCACGCTGTCTGACATTCACAAATTAATTGTCAAATGCAATCATGAACTGATGCTATGATACATGTTATGCACTACTCAACACTTTCCCAAATATTGCAGCATGCTCATAGGTGCAATTCACCAATGGGTGTGCAGTACTTGTAACAGAAATGTTGTGTTTTGGGTTAAGGAGATGCCGCACTTCACAGTGAAGTTAAAATGTAATCCACCAAGTGTGATGATGTACACTGGTATGACAGCAAGTGATTTCATTGGCACCTACAGCTTCGATGGACCTGCTCAAGCTACATCACACGCAAATGTGGTATGTGTCGTTAATACCACACCTTAGAGGCAGAAGAATCTTGGAATATGTGTGGCTGCAGCATAATTGAGCATATTCACACATCTACATCACTGTGCCTGTCAAACAAAGGAATGTTTTCCAGACCACTAGACTGACTGTGGCACTATCATGGCCTCACCCACATATCCACAGATTTCCCAAAATATAGGAGCCACATTGAAATTCTAGGTGCCAACAAGGTATCATAAACTAAGTTCCGTATTGAGAACCCAGAAATATTAGGCACAACAGTACAAAATATAATCATCCAGGCAACCTGGCACCCAGGATTTGTGAACCCCTGGCCTTCCAATACTGAACAACTCTTTCTGGGGCACTGTCACGGGGCCAGTGGCTATAAACTTCCATTGCAACAATAAAAAGTTGCTCAAAGCTGTGGAAGAGCCTTTCAACACCATTATTCCATAAATAATTTGATGAATGTCACAAAGAACACACCAGCACATTACAGTGTGTTTGGAACACAACAGTGCACATGTGGACACACTTGATGTACAGCACGTCTTGCCACATTGTAAAGTGGAGCAAAGTGAAGTACAGTTACAGTGACTTCCTGGCCACCCTAAAGATCACAACTTCAAGTGTGGTATTTACCTGTGTATAATACCCAGCAAGAATATGTGTGCCACCCAGTGCCAGCAGCTTGCAGTCTCATCCACAATATGCAAGCACATGCTAAACATCTGCACAACAGTTGCTGGGAGTACAATCAACAGAAATGTGCTCACAGCCCAGTATGTGTGTCCATGACTGAAGTACTCCACGACCAGAAACATGTCCGAAAACAAAGACTTTACATACAGTATTACTGACTCTAGCAAGACCATAACTGGAATAGTGGATTACACAATGATACAGAGGTTAGATGTTGAAAACACAAAACATATAACCAGGGCTGTTGATTCGGTACACAAAACCTCCCAATTTTTAAATCTGCGACTCCTTCAAAAATCAATTGATAATGGTAAACCTACTAGAATGGTAAATGGTATCATAAGACATTTCATCACCACCACGTGAATCATCAGGCTACTTTTTAGACTTATAACCTATATTTAAGTAAAAGTCTAAGGGTTATTGTAGCTAGAATCTATTCAAGATTTGATATCGAGGTCAAAGTTGGAGTCGGTACATTTTTACTGACTCTAACTCCACCCAAAATGCCTTCCGACTCTGACTCCACAGCCCTGTATATAACTTAACATATGGTATAAGACAAACTTCAGTTTGTACATTAAAGATATATTTTATTTAAAAATGTCATAATCCACTTTAAACTGCCCAGCTCACACTTACTGAATTGTTCTAAACTTATCAGTTTATGTGAAGTTTATCGGAAGGAATATTTACTGCGGAATGTCAAGCTGATCACATAGCTACAACTTCTATCTTTAATTAACATTCACACAGCTTGCCTTTTAATTAATTTAATTAATTAAATTCTTGCATTTCTTTACTCAAGATTCAATACCTAAATACAAATAC
Source organism: Coptotermes formosanus (assembly GCA_013340265.1). Classification (NCBI taxonomy): domain Eukaryota; kingdom Metazoa; phylum Arthropoda; class Insecta; order Blattodea; family Rhinotermitidae; genus Coptotermes; species Coptotermes formosanus. Next base: position 3,168 of record BLKM01000911.1, on the reverse strand, counting down.
TCGAATGATATTGACTATAATGAATGCCACTGATTATACTAATGGCACAAGACAAAGCATAATGTTGGTGGCCATGAATAAACAACATGTTACAATTTCTGTATCAGTAATGATAATACAAGGCCCAAAACCTTCACAGCCCTAGGATCATTCTCGAGTGCCTTCTTTTCACCCATTGTCAACAAACAGTTAATAACCCAGAAAAGCTTGTACTTAACTAACTATATCTGCTGCTGTGGGTGGAAAGGAGGTTTGTTAGGCCCCTACCCATCTTTATGACATGCATGACTTAAGTGCACAAGGCAATTAGAGAACTAACCTGTGAATTCTCTCTTCCTATCCCCTATTTTGAATAGTACAATTCTGATTTCATTTCGATGTTGTTACATAAACCAGTTAATAGTCAAATCGCCAGTTTATCTCCTCATCTTTTGCAAGTTTGGTTTGAGGCTTGAACTACAGACCCTGGCCAGATACAAAGAATTTATGCATTTGCCTCAAAACTACATCCCGGATAAATATACCTATCGAAAGGTAAAATGTTTCTGACTACAATAAATTCCATAATTTCATTCACAGTTTCAAAATGCATACCCTCCCAACACAATAAAGCCTGCATAAAACTCAGTGCACCAACCGAAAGGCATTAATGTTTGTAATTTGTTACTTATCTGTAAGAAATATGAGGCAACCAGTTTTCAGAATACGTATCAAAATTACAATTAATTAATTTTATGATTAATGAAAGTAAATTCGCTTAATTAGCAAGCCGGTTCTCAATGTCTAACGAACAGTAGATAATCCCTCCAACCATTTCTCACCTGTACTTACATCCACAATAAAGGTCACCATAGACATAAAGACAAGACTTATACCAGAGATACTGAAAGACATTTTAGACCCGTTCATTCTCTCAGCATTATCCTCCAGTTTTGAAGAGCAGGAAATCCCCGATTTTGACTTCACCGCCGCCATATTTCGCTCTTGCCCTCTGGCGGTAAAAATGAAAACCACAACTAAGGGCTGATAAACTTAACAAAATAAAACAAGAGAAAAGAAGGACCTTCGGAGAATTTGATTATTTCAGAAAAGTTATTATATAATTATGATCACCCCTTCATTTATGAAAATTAATAATGTTTTATTCCGCATGTGCTCTTTGTTCATTCTATAGTTGCTTAACCAATAATTTTTTTATAACGAGACAAAAAAGAATTAGAAATGAGGGAAATTATTTACCTTTAAGGGATATTTTACATATACGCTCCAAATTTTAAAAAGTAAGTTTTCCAGTTGTGTCACGAGGGCGTCAAAAAATTCATGTTTAAATTATGTTTCGAAAATCATACATAAAATTTTAAGCTGACGCCACAATTAGTTAGGGTTCTTCAATTGCGTACCGGAAGGAGGAGGTAGGTGTTCTGTCCCATATATAAGAGAAGTTCTAGCCTGAGCAAGTTTCTTATTTGTGAAAGAGATGGTCATCTGCAGCTGTAAGTGCAGCTGTTAGATGTGCTTTCTGTTGTAAACTTGTATTATCCTTCTTGTATCAAAATGAAATTAATAATAATTAATTAGGGCTTAACACAAACTTTCCCTTTTAAAGACAGGCAAGTTAATAACTTATGAACACTCTTTGCACTCTTTCATATTTATGGATGTCATACCATGTTCATTCAATCCATGCTGCTCCTGATTGATGTGTAAGTTAGACCTTCATATGTTAATCGCATCATATGTTGAAGCTGTTGTACAGTTGTGGCATACATTGCAGTTGCACAGTTACTTTTGTTTCATGAAGTTCACGTAGTTGAAATGGGCAGCCATACAATAACTGAATTTTTGCCCAGCATGTGTGGCACATGTATATGCTGTAGAAGGAAGTATGTTGTTTAATCAAAATTATAGCCATTTTAGGAGGGGCCTTAATAAAATGATACCTATAAGTGGCTTTTGGACATTCAGTCACATGATAATACTGTGTTGGACATATGTATCAGGATATCAGTAATAGTCCTATCCTGCCAAGTACAGCACTCCCTACCTCCCATGTCATGTCATTTGAATGTAGCTCCTTTGTCTCCATTTGCTTTTATGCGTACAAATGCACAGTGGTAGAAGTGTGATGGCACTGCCTGCATTCAACAGAACTAGAACCTGTACTGGGGATCAACATGATCATCTTCAATATAGCACAGAACAGGAGGCTCTTATCTCACTTGCAAATGATATGTTTGGGCTTTATACATGGAGCCACAATGTGACTCATCAGAATATTGGTAAGTGTATAATGGTAGCAATGTTTATCTACCCTCTGCATTTTAATATAGAACAGTTTGTGCAAATTAGAGCATTTGCAATGTATGCAGCTGTATAAGTCTGCAGTAGAGCATATTCCTTGAGCAACTGACAGTTACTCAGCTGTTCAAGAAATTCCGCAGAGATTATTGCCTTCTGGGATGTGACACCATGCACCTTGATAAGTATCTACATTTCAGGAGAGCCTATTACCTTCATCTTCAGAGAAGTGTAAACCAAGCTGCCAGAGCATCTCATCACAGAAGCCAAAAATCACTGCCTTCAGTTCATTTCTGTCTACTTTTCCAGATTACATGGACTGTGATAGCAACAAATATTCTGTTGGTGTTGTGTCTTTTGTGAAAGTTGAATTCAAGAATGGAATATACCATGAGGATGTAAGTTATGGGATATGTAGCAATTCCTGCTGTAAAGGATATGCCACTGCATGTGCTCGAAAGGTATGTGGATCATTACAGCCATAATGACTGCTGTATTTCCACAGAAACTCATGATACCCACCTCAAAAACTGCATAGACAATATTCAGCAGAATATAAAACAGCCCTGAATGTAAGACAACTCTCTGGCACAATCTTAGACTTGGAGGAAAGCACCTACAGTAAAATCTGCGATATCTAGCACTGGCTTATCCAGAAGTCTCTGGCAAATTGACAAAGAATTTTAAGTTAAATAAGGAGCAGCTTACTGTGTTATGTTCCACAAATACCACTGAACCTTCTTATGTAAATAGTTGTGCAAAAGGCTAGAAATTGCAGCATGGAAAAGAGGACAGGATATCAAGTGACAAGTTACATGGTTAGGTCTCTCCATGAGGTTGCTAGGTACACTAAGATACATGGTAAGTATA
>BLKM01000910.1:12155-44528 GCA_013340265.1 Coptotermes formosanus | reverse complement strand
ACAGAATGCCCCAACAGAGCATGTAGCACGCATTAGGGAGACCAGGGGTGTATACAGAATGCCCCAACAGAGCATGTAGCACGCATTAGGGAGACCAGGGGTGTACACAGAATGCCCCAACAGAGCATGTAGCACGCATTAGGGAGACCAGGGGTGTATACAGAATGCCCCAACAGAGCATGTAGCACGCATTAGGGAGACGAGGGATGTATACAGAATGCCCCAACAGAGCATGTAGCACCCATTAGGGAGACGAGGGATGTATACAGAATGCCCCAACAGAGCATGTAGCATGCACCCAGCAGACGAGGAACATATACACATTAAACGTACCATGCAGTACGCCTTGGAGAGACGAATAACACAGACAGACAGACAGACAGACAAAGGCCTGCACAGCGCATGCCCTACGAACTACGAAGACGGGAAGATAACACAGAAAATCCGAAGCGAACTTTGCAGGTAGAGCCGCGCAGTGTAGCATAATACTAAATGGATCTTAGGGAAAACGGGTGCGACGGTGTGGACTGGAATTTCCTTAGGATAACTTTCTACTATGCAAGGAGAGAATCTATAATAGGACACCGAACTAAGAAACTCGGGCCCAGGGCAAGTCAAAAATCTTGCACCTCTATCCGTCAGTTTGCATAACAATGCAAAAAAAAAAGGAAAAATGCCGTCTACTAATTGGCATTACTCGACAACTCCTGCGTTCAAATCTAAACTCAGTTACCGGCTGTCCTCAGATATGCTCTGTTTATTTTCAGCCCCATCAGGAAAAGAAATACCATTACAGGACCTTATAATAGACCACGATTGTTTCCTTCCAGATCCATTCTGATTCACCATTTACGCAGTCATCCATAATATCACGTAAAAGCCTAAGCAGTTAAACCTGTGTCGTTAAACAAACGGAAATTAACCACTCTACCAAGCAATGAAACGTAAATCGGAACTTCCAAGACTCCCAGCTCTGTCCTTGCGCTCCGTTGTTTATCGCCTTTCTTCACCCGAGCCCGAGGACAACTGTCTCGGTCCCACCGCTCTCGTTCGCCTCAGTTTGCCGCGTCAGGTCTACACGTGCTCTTGAGGAACAGAATAAATATCGGGTAATAAAATAATTCTGATAACGCCAACAGACAGCAAAAAGGTCAGGGACCAACAAGTAGAAATAAGTTTTGCCATAGGCAAAATTCAAAATCACAAGTAGTACGTACAAACTTCTTCTAAGTTATTCTAACGCAACAAAGCTGCTGCATTTCGGGTGTTACTCGCTATACCTGTATTCACACGATCCATTTGCGTTTACCCTGCAACGGTTACTCGCGCAGGCCTGCGGAGGCAGACGGAAGCACGCAGCGTGTACTACGCTTTGGTAAACCGACTCACCACATAATACAATGGAACCACGCTCTGACTTCGCGGGCCTCAAGAGGTCGCCATATAAACTAAATTCGGCAAATTAATTCTCATCTCCCGGACGACATACCAGCTATTAATATATTCACATTCCTGTGTGAACAATGAAGCACAACAAAACTTCGTCCAATGCGAGAGGAGGGGGTGTGGGATTACGCCCATTTTTCTCTCTTTAGAAATAAGAGCACCAAAGAGCAAGGGTCTTCCAGCAGACGTCTACAGTTATGCAGTCATTCACATGACTCTCCCACTTTTATGGAACCAAACGGTACAGTACAGTGTTAACAAAAAGCCACCACCAGACCCAGTCCCGAACCATTTGAACTTAAATGTCCATTTTAATATTATAATCCCATCTGTGTCTAGATCCCAGAGAGAGAGCCCTCACTTTACGTTTTCCTGCTAAAATTTTATAGTAATTTCTCATCTTCTCATGCGTGCTACACGCCCCACTCATCACATATTATCGAATTTGATCGTTGTAAAAAAAGTAAAATTTTCTTGTCCTTAATTAAGCATTACGCTAAGAAGGCATTTGGGAAAGCGGGGGTACAGCTCCACCCAGCCTTAAACCTCGGCACTAGATGGATGCAAGCAGTCAGCTTCCCTGCGGACAGGCCCGCCGACAGCGGGCCCCCACCAAGAACGCACCGCTAAAAATCTTTACACTAAATCGGAAAAACCGACTGTCAGTTGCAGAGTCGCTTGGGCTTGGTCTGAAAGGGTTAATTTGTACAACTGACAAATAGCGATACCACCGACAATGACAAAACATATCTATGCAACCTAGTCGGGCACCGGCAATTGAACCGACTTCCGCCCGCCGCCACCGGCGCTGCCTGCGCATAAGCGGACACACAGTCCCGCACAAGCCACCACAAAATGACGACGACCACAGCACCCTGCCCCTTACATGACGTCTAAGGCAACGCATCCGAAGACTGCGTCATTCTCTGTGACTGCGCGTCTTGCTGTCCAATGCGCGCGATGCGGTACGGATATCTCGCCAGCGCAGCGCCGTATACCGCGTCATACACCCCAATTAAAACGAAACGCGACCCTCAGGGCCTTGTTTGGAAATTAATGTACTTTGCTGTCGTTGTAATCACATATCATGTGTGGCCTTCAGTGCAACTCACCTAGCGCACAGCTATACCCATCTGACCCTTCCGTACCCATGCATTATTCATGAACAAGTGACAACCTATGTACAAAAATTGTGAACAACCTTCGCGGATAGTTCTCCACATAATGAAGCACAGGTGTATCGGGAACATGCAGGAAAATAACAAACTTTATGACACTGCACTGGTAGCCACCTGAAAGGAAGAGATCACTTGGAAGACATAAGCGTAGATGGACGTTAAAACAGATCTTAAAAACAGAGTACGAGGGCATGGACTGGATAAATGTGGCTCGCCATTAGAAAAAGCGGTGGGATTTTTTGAGCATGGTAATGAACCTTCGGGTTCCGTAAAATGCGTGGAGATTTTCACAACTACCTGCGCTTCCACTAGCTTCTGAAGGAGGGCTCTGGTGATTGGAGTTAGGTGGCCAGCTTACCGAACCAGCTGGTCAAGATACTTAATTTGAATACAAACACTCTGACAGAAGGCCACAGACACATATGCACATGCACATGCATATGCATGCCCCTAACATAATTTGAACTCCAAACTCATCGAAAATAAGCTCACAGTAAGTTTCAACAAACAAGGTAACATGCAACATCTAGGCACATCCACCTTCACTGTACTTACACCGTACTCCCACTGCAGCGGAATGCATGAAAAAGAGAGAAAACAACACATTAGTTGGTCTACAGCACATATAAACCTCTACCCAAAATAATTTACAGAAATGCTGTAATGCCTTAAAATATACAACGACCACTTCCTTCAACGCCTCTGCAATTCACAATTCGGAATTGCCCAGTCATTTGAAGATGCAATGCAGTGCACTGGCTTGTTTCGTATAGAAAACTGCTCAAATTAAAGAATATTATCACAGAGCTTTTAATAAAACAGAGGACTTTGGAGGTACCAATTATCAGTTGTGCTCCTAAACTATTTGGTCACATATGCTGCATACAAAAAGTGTAACAAGTATTGCTGTGGGCCTATCAAAACATTGTAACCACAGCAACGAACATCCTGTGAGGAAATCGAAGAGTACGTCAAACTGAAAGAACTGTCTGCGACTCTACGTGTCCAGCAGTTGCTCACGCACCATACAAGGTATCCCTCTATAGAACACACAGACGCACTTACGTGGTACTCCGCGAGCCACAAAATTCCGTGTTCTTAATGGCACCTGGCGCTTCATCGTAGTGTTCTCGAGGGCCCACAATTAGGCCTTCCTTACCCTAAACCAGTTACGTCAAAGGTGCGCAAATGTCTGGCACCTGGTGGCCCGGGCGAATAAATTTTGTATGGTGGCGCCTAAATTATCAACACAACTAGGGCAGTTTTAACTTTACGTATAAAAATGTGTTGTAACTTGCAGAAAGCGCCACAAGACAGTAAGATTTACAGGTCACTACAGAATGTTGGGTCCTCAAGGTGGAATTTGCTTCGTGTCACCCTTCTAGCGCCTACAATCTGAAGGTGGCTCCTAGATCTTTGGACATCTGTGGACTCCTGACTGAAATTCAGTCAACATTGCTGTACCCTACAATTTAAAGTGCAGTTTTAGCATCACACTTTGAGCCGAACCAAAGACTATCATGTTAATTCTTTCCCTTCACATTTTACAAGCACAATGCTGTATTCACTTACTGCGTGTGCCATGCGTCCTACATATCACGCCCATCTTACATGCGCCCGTTTACTCACTATAAATACTATGGGGGCATTCAAAATTAATAAGATCCACATTTTATAAATCTCTTCTCTAAGGACGAGAAATTCCGTTCCGTTGCTGTTGAAGGCAACATACTTGTATAGGCGTAACACTAGGCTACAGTTCTATGTTTTAGTCTTCCGGATGTATTTAAGTGACGGGAAGAAAGAAAGTGTCCGAAACAACGTTTCATTAATTTATAATGATATACTTTGACGACGCATCCTGAGACTTCATACAGCGCTGCAAAAATAAGGCCAGGCTTTACGTTTCATCCAAGCAACGTGTACGGGCTCATGAAGGCCCGAGCGTATGCAGTATGTCAAAAACACGACACCCTTCCCTCGATAAAAACATGCACGACACGAAGCCCGTATTTTCGTTATGTTTTCGCCTGCCATAGAACTATAAACTATAGGATTTGTCATCTGTACAGAGCAAGCAGGACGAGACGTGCACATGCATGTGCATTGCTACTGAGTATGTACACACTGCTAGCGTCTCATCTGTATGCTGCGAGAAGCTACCAGAAAAATCAGGCATGCTTTAGACCATAGGAGTATGCTGCAAGTTCGTGTACGTTTCTTGGTACACATCGCCATACTCCACCCATAAATTTTGTCTTCGAGGATACCAGCATTATCGGCGCTCAGCACAGTGTGTTTTGCATCTCATAACACTGACCATACTGTGAATATTAGGCACATACTGCTTTACAGTTTAAGAGTCGTGCGAGAGTGTAGTGCAGCCTCTGGTGTGGCAGTCCTAACGACAGGCGAGTACAGAGCAGTGGCAGAATGATAGCTGACAAAGAAAGGCCACAGCGTTGACGGTAAACCTGCAGCATGTGACACTGACCACCACTAATCTCACACGGAACACGCTAGAACTAAAGCCGGGTCTCCGTGATAAGAAACTGGCAACTGACCATCTGACTATGGCACGGCCCACTGCTGTAGAAGGACACAGTAGAATTATCCAGCAAACACAGCTGTTAACCACGTACCACACGTCAAATTTAAGGTTTACACAGCGTTAGAAACATAATAAAATAAAAATTATCATCCATTACACATCCGAGTCTTTCCTGAAGATAAAAAAGGAAACCAATAAAGGCACGTTACGTCAGTGTGCGTGCGTAACTGGGAAGCAACAAACGTAAGGGTCATTAACGCCTCACAAATTATTAGATCCTACGTACAGAAGTCCTGCAAATTAAATCCAGGATTTCACATTTAAATGTATTTAAATAGATATATGATACATGCAGTAAGCGCAATTAGACAGAAAAGCAAAGAAATTTGCGACTTACGATGAACCCTTCAATTCTGAGTGGAATACTTCGATATAGGCTGCGTTTATAGCTCGACATGCGTCTGAACTTTAATTCAGGCCTTGTCTTCGGCGATCCAGAAGTTCTGGTTAGTACGGTGACCGCCAAACGCGCACGACGGACTGCACACTTGACCGAGAAGGGAGACAGTGGCTACACATAGCCTACAGAATTCCGGGCGCAACATGCAACAGACGGCACAGTAACTGTTGCAGCACATAGCGTCATAAAAAGCATGTGATTAGAATTAACATACATTAGACAAGAGGAGACAGAAATAACACATCAATGGTAAGACATGTTTGAAACAGAAACTTTATGTGCAGTTTGATTTCGCTATTCAACAAGAATTTCGAAGAGCCATACATCACATAAGTATGTACAATGTACATACAAGTATCTTATAGCAACACATTTTATATAAAGGTTAAATGTACATATGGATATGACGGAGGCAGAGTAACTTCAAAACAAAAGGAAAGACTGAAGATAGTGCACTGAGGTTGAAGAACGCCCGCCGTAATCAAGGTGGGCGGTACACAGTAACACTGGGTCCCTGCGCAGACGGTCACAGCGCTTGTAACCACTGACTTCAAAAGTTACACAAACGGAATGCTCGAATAGGGCCTACAGATTAATCTTCAAAAGTTTGGACAGGTCTAAATACGATTTATGGGCCTAAGGCTTAGTAAACAGAAACTGTGAACATGATCTTAAACGTTTCACGCTGAAAGGCCGGTGTCAACCCAAGGACCAAATCAATAAGACTGTGTGCTATGAATTCAAAGAGTACTGTCAATGCTGATCACGTACATGAAGTATGGTGGTTAAGGAAGTTAATGGTAACATTCTCTCTCCTTCACATCAAAACTTAAGTCACGCGCCCCAGCCTTCATCTATACGAATGAAAGCAGCAACTTACAATTTCAAATTAATGGAATAATCTACACAGAATTTAAGCATCATTCGGCGACTTCAGAATTCCACCGCGATGTTGGTGAGATCTGCGCCGTTCTCGGATATTACGCAGCGTCGAGTGGTAATCCTTTACCGACGTTTCGGGACAATGTATCGGTCCCATCTTCAAGGGTCAAGAAGTTTCTTCTTGGACGTCTTGACCCTTGAAGATGGAATTGATACGTTGTCCCGAAACGTCCGTAAGGATTACCACTCGACGCTGCGCAATAACCCAGCAGAACGCATATCTTAAGCATCACTGTTATAAAGTAAATCCTAAAACCAGACGACTCGTCCGTCTGTCACTTTTGCCACATGATTATCGGCCACTCGTACATACGCCGTGCCATCTGGGACATCATCAACAGCCGCACACTGGAGCTCCTAGGTTCGATTTTTGTTCCGACGCTACATAATCAATAAAACTCTAAAATTCCATGTCTCATTTCGGCCAATCTTAAGTCACGGTTAAGGGACTTCGCTCCTGGCTCATATTCGAAAGCCACCGGTTTCGAACCTAGACCAGAAGTACGTGGTGTTCGTGTCTCCCAGCGGAAGATAGGATAGTGCCTTCAAACGCTCACGCCGTTTCATTCTGCCGTCTTTGCAATTCATCATCCACTTGCATCTTGTTTTCGACGCCATACAGCCACTGCTGGCGAAGACTGTCCCTATATACCCCTACAGTCAATCGGTCACACTGATTTCTCTATCAGCCACTCAAGGACGAAGCCAACAGCGTTGTTAAACAAATTAACCCTTTGAAGACGAAGCGTATCTGTTTTATATACGGACTCAGTGCGTACCGCGCTGTAAACACTCTCCACTTCGGTTATAAAAACCAATCTCTTAATGTTTTATAAGGCAAAAGTCGCTGCCTGTTCTGAGATCCGTACAAAACACATAAACGCTGTGTCGGCACCACGTAGAATTTTTTAATGTTAAACCTGGTAGTACGTAAAGTTACCGCTAGGCTTTAAAAGGTTAAGTAAACTAAAAAAAAGGCGATTACGTAACGTAACATCAAGTCCAGTCCATCGAAAATTTACTTACTTTGTGTACATTAGAGTCCTAGCACCACAACGTCATCATACTAAGAACTTGGTAACCGCAAAGCTGAATTTTCCGAACTTTCGACTCTCACGGCTACAGTGATAATGTTTCAACAAAATGTGAGCATGAAGTAACAAACTGTGATGCGAGAACGGGCAGCCTTCATACGCAGTATCGGTGCCTACACACAGGCACGGAGCTGATGGACTTAACTCAGTATTATTGTTCATACGGATCAGGACAAACATTTTGACTGATATGAGCGAGGCTTCATGTCGACCAGATTCTGATTCCCCTGAAACCATTCCAATTTTCCAACCAACGTCACAGATTCACCTCAAAGCTATTAGCGGAGAATACAGTTGAAACCATTATGAATGCAAACAGAACGCTCAATGCAGTCATATTTCAAATGAACCACGTACCAGCAACTTCCCAATCTGCATTCATCGCCTAACCCAACTGCAGACAAGTACCATATTAGTAAACCGTAAGGGTCAAGTCGCCCTCTTTCAAGTTTTGGACGAAAATTGTTTATCCATCACATCCCACAGCTACGGAATAGAACAAAGAGCCTTAAAAATGCACGTCCTACAACACATGTCACGGGCTTGCATCTTTTATCTCCCATACCTTCCTCCGATAGTGTTGCGTTCTCGCGTCGCATGTCCCACCTCGCAGCTGGACTAGTATTCTGATGTTTTGTTCAGAAGTGTCAGTCCATGTCAATTTGCGACTGACAGCAACTCAGCCCGCCTTCGCCTTAAGTCTCCTCTGGGGCACATAATCTGATTTCAAAGTTTCCCTCCAGGGCGTCTAGACAGACTAGCATGTTTCCTACTCAGTTGGCACCGAGGCTCTTTGCCCACGGTAAGGCGGCCGAGGCGTGAAGCTGACAGCTGACCGCCAGCTTGTGCCGAGGTTAAAAATGCATTGCATTATAAGTTACCGCCACTCCCCCCTTCGTCTTCATGGCGCAGCCCTTAAACACAAGGGTAATTTCACTCTTCCTTTAATCTCTAGGAACTATATACAGGGCGTTCCTAAATTAGTTACACAAAACTAAGGGGTAATAACACAGGAAGTAGAGAACTTGCAGTATTATGGTACATATCACAAAATGCAGCATATGTTTAAGTTTTATATACAGATATTCACAGGTGTTCAATGTGGTTTCCTCGCGTCACGCGATAGATCTCCCATCGTTAAGCGACTTGGTGGAACGATAGCTTGGCCACCACGATCGCCTGATTTAACAACCCTGGACGTTTCTCTGTGGGGATACGTTAAAGACAAAGTTTTTGTTCCACCTCTTCCTGCAGGTTTGGGAGAACTACAGGCACGGATAACAGAAGGGTTGCGACCATAGACGCGGACAAGATTCACAGGATTTTGGACGAAATCGCTTACAGATGGGACATCTGCCACATGACACGAGGAAACCACATTGAACACCCGTGAATATCTGTAAATAAAACTTAAACATATACTACTTTTTGTGGTATACGTATATCATAATACCGTAAGTTTTCTACTTCCTGTGTTATTACACCTTAGTTTTGTATAACCAAGTTAGGAACGCCCTGTATATTTACACGTTAATATTCTAAAGATATTTACTAATTTACATATCATCATCATCGGTTCTACAACTCATAAAGAGTTTTCGCCTACTTTTCTCTTTTTGTTAGACTTCACCATTACATTCCGACACACCACACTCGGTAGGACTCTTCTGGACGAGAGATCAGCCCGACGCAAAGACCTCTACCTGACAACACACAACACTCACAATAGACAGACATCAATGCCTCCGGCGGGACTCGATCCCACAATCCCAGCAAGCGAGCAGCCGCAGACCCACGCCTTAAATTTTTATATACAATCTACAATTTAGGCATTGCCTCTCAGTCCGCGCTTTGTTAAAAAAGATTATGCCTAACCAACTTCCTTAATGCTACAAAGGCAGTTGGGTCCTTTAAAGAGTTAACCGCCTCCAACTCTGTACAGCATGTGCAGACAGCCTGCCAAAGTTGCTGCTATATACCAGTACCACTAGCTTTCGACGGCGGGTGAGGTGAGATGACAGAACCAAGGCGCAGTCGGGCACCACGCATAGTGCGTGTCGCAGCTACGCAATAGGCCAACTTCTGAGAAAACTGAATTCCTTTATTGATCTGCTTGCACCCTCAAGACCATGCTCGCCAAACATGGCTGTCCATCACCGTCCTAAAATGCACGGCACCACAGACACCGTCAGCACCGTACACAACCCTCAGAGCGAGGAGCACAGCAGTCTTATTAGCACATCAGGCAGGGTGGAGGTTTCAGCGATTCTGAACATAACGAGGTACTGCACGTTTGAGACAGTTAGTTCTAATTCCTAAGCTGTGTAAACATTATTTGATTTAATCAGATCAAGACACGTATTCGGGATCTGTCCGGTTCGAATCTCGGCCGCGACATGGGCATACTGACAATTCCTCTTTGTCTAGGTCAGCCCAAGCAACTTCCAGTGCAGTAGCTCGATTACGCGGTGGCCAGTTACTTCCAGATCCTCTCAATTTTCCCAAAACGTCAAGATCGGCTCTGGGGCCCACCCAACCTCCTATTTGATACGTACCGGGGTTCTTTCCCGGACGTAAAGCGGACGCGGCGTGTTGTTGACCACTCACCTCCACCTAGCGTCGAGGTTAAGAATGAATGGAGCTGTACCTTGCACCCCTTGCATGCCTTCATGGCATCGACACGGACAATTTTACCTTGTTAGCAACCACCAGGCATCCTACTGTCCGTGCTACACTGTGTGGGACACTCACAGCGTCGTAAAGCAAAACCACAAGAGAGCCACTATACAAAATATAACAAAAACAAAGTACCTACGTGCAAATTAAGAGAGGTTCAGCTGTCTGAATGAGCCATACTTTAGAGTGATACGAACAACTGTCCTCGCCTTCCTGCTTTTCCTCCTATACCTGCGCAGTACGCGTCTCCTCTACCGCAATGACAAATCAGCAGTCACCAATTAATCTCAACAAACCCCCAGTGGCTGTCCAACTTAAGGAACCAGAACTGCGGGAAGACACTGCTTTTTCCGTATCTGAGCCATGTGGTTGTGAGGAGAGACCTTCATTACACAAAAATCACAATTACAATTAAAAGTCAAAATAACGCCTTTCCTAGGTTTCACAGTTCGTGGATTATTTGACAACTCTCTCTCAACTATAGCGGTCACGTAGCGTTGAATGAGTTTGGAGAATATACGACTTCGAACGGATAAACACTGAAAAGCCGATGTTGAAGCCGAGGTTCGAGACTGACACCTCCGGAACGTGAATGATAACCGACTATCACACCAAATGTTCCGGCTTGAGGTTTTCACAGCCTTCCTGATGAATACTGTAGTCTTCTGACATATGACCCCGTGTTCATTGCTCATTTGCCACCAACGTGCGGGAGAAGCTTGCTACCCCCACTGCCAGAATCCTTCGATCACCATCGAAACGGAGGCAGCAAGGCTCTCCAGCGTGTTGATCACAAACGACCAATCAACACGGGGTCATATCCCAGGAGACTGTACCCTTCGTTCCAACCGTTGCCAATCCAAACACAACTGAGACACGTCAGACACTGAGGTCAGCAGTCACGTTAATGCAATGAGTGCCTTGCCACGCCTCAAATGCCAAATTATGTTCAGAATCTTATAGGCCAGATTGAGGGAAGTCACAAAAGCTTCAATCCGCAAAATGGCATCGGGGTTTGATCCATAAACTTCGCCAGACCAGCCACGAGACCGGAGAAGCAACCAGCAGTGCAGCCTAGCGCACGCGCAGACCCACCTTCACACACTTAACAGCTGCGAGACTAATAGCCCTATTGCACAGCGGCTCTTCAAATTCCTGTTGACGGGCTCAAGAAAGTAAACTAACACTTCCAATGCATTCACGCCGAACACATAATCTGCGACAGTCACGGCCCAAACAACGCATAAATTGTAAAAATCGCCCCTGACGGAAACGGTCTAGAAGCAGACTACGCGAAGCATACGTGTAGATACGAACACGGCCAGAAACCAAGGTCAAAAGAGATTCAACGTAACTATAGACCTATATGGCTGATCCCAGCGGCCGCGCGGTCTCGTAGGTCTGCGGCCGCTCCGTTACTGGGATCGTGGGTTCGAATCCCGCAGGGGTCATGTATGTCTGTCTATTGTCAGTGGTGTGTGTTCTCAGGTAGAGGTCTCTGCGTCGGCCTGATCACCCGTCCAGAGTCCTACCGAGTGTGGTGTGTCTGACTGTGATCGTGAAGCCTCGATAATGAGGACGCCCTGGCGCACTAGGGGCTGTTGCGCCATGGGGGGAAAAAAAGACCTATGTGTTAAACTAGGTACGAATGTTTGTAATGTTAAATAACCTGTAACAATAACAAATCAATACCAAAGCTCATGATACAATTATGGAAATAACAAACTATGGCAATGCTTGTAAATCCCGATCTTTGGGGCATGACTGATATACAGGAACCAATGTACAAGAGATGACCACAAAATATTTGGGGAACATCCGGTAGTAATCTTAATGTTTTCCGTACCGTGTTGGTAGGTCAGTGTGCGATGTAAGAACCCACTCCAACACTATGCGTATAAACACAATAAAAAATCAAGATTTAAAACTTAAATTTTTTTTTATTTTGGACCCCGCCTAATGAAAAAAATTTAAATCTTGCTTTGTTAGTGTATTTATACACAGTGTTGGAGTTGATTCTTACATCGCACTGGTAGCAATAGTTCACTTAGTCAAAGACAGCTTTCAGATAGACCTTAGTGTGCATGTGGCGGTAGAAGTAATGAAACTTTATGTTCAACGGAAAGTCTTGGCATTGGCGGGTTGAGTTTTACGTTGTACTGCCATATTGTTAGTCTTAAAAATTCCCACTCGCCGATGCAGTGACGTATTTCAGTGTTCCGAAAATTCAGGATTATTAATCTTCCAAAGCCCAGTGGTGACAATGTACCACCTGCTCTAACATTATGAAATCCGCATTTTACCGCTGTGAATTTACGTACTTCGCATGATCCTATCTTCCCAACCACCAGCAACCGGACGGTCTTTATACTGGACAAGAATTGTGTTCTCTATGAGGTGCTGTATATAGTTTCCACGAATGTTAGTCCTAGAAGGGTAAACATGTCTAATGTAATTTCAGAAAACGTGATCAGAAGGTACAGCGGTATGGATAATAGGGTCAGAAAACGTGATCAGAAGGTACAGCGGTATGGATAATAGGGTCAGAAAACGTGATCAGAAGGTACAGCGGTATGGATAATAGGGTAACTTGGAATACAAACTTATTGTATTTCCTACACCACTGCTTCTTTCTGCTTTTACTAGCTTCTGTGACAAGAACAGCGATGCACTGATACCCTAAAGTGCAGAGCGGCCTTCCTAGCTGCAATGCAGTAACTGTGCCCTTTTGAGACGAGTCCTGTTACGTGCATCACTCAATGTAAAAGGGCCTGATGCAGTCATCTGCAAGATTCGGCCAGAATATAAGTCTACAGTGCACACAACTCTAATAAGAACAGTTCACATTTAACTATACTGCTATCCCGCAACTTCTCTACTTAGTCCCTGCCACAATTGAGGTATTTATCATATCGTGGGAAGAGCTTTCATACTGCTTGGTGACGGAAGTGTGTCCTGTGTTATCGGCCACTTTGTCACAATATTTCCACTTCGCCATCATAGTTAAATGTGCGGTCTCATCATTTGGATTGAGGGCTGAAAAGAGCCGACAATCGCTACGTGATGAATTCCCCCGATATCGCCACAGTCGGTGTGGATGCTTCGCTTATACGCCACACACTCTTCTTTTCTGACAAAGCCTCGTAGGCCTGCTCCGAAACGAATTTGTTTTCAAGACGCATAATTTTAGAAAACACACTCAACTGTAATTATTGATGTTACTTTCTCAAGTCACGAGTCAACTTCGTGGCCCAACGGGCTGAAAGTCTCTGCTCTAAGCCAAGAAAGAAGGGTGCGACATCATAAAACTTAGAGCGGGTTTATAGTATGTATGAACACGGAGCAGAATATGAACAAAGACTCTGGTGTGGGAAACTTTTACATTACGTAAACTGACTTAACAAACAACAAGACCTTAATTTATCATCATACGGTACAAAATGGAAGTTAATCTTTCGTGCAATACAAAAGGCAGCAGATACGTTACTTGAATCACTTATTTTCATTTTTCAAGACAGAGACGTAAGGTCTGGAAACTTGCATGAATGATTGATGAAGAACACAGTCTGCTCTCCTGTTGCTGAACAAATAGGAGTGGGGTGGAAAAGGAACAAGATCAACAGCCAATCAGGAAGAAGCTCACTTAAAACACTTCGGTTGTTTGTTACGGCTGAGGACGTACAAAGGATTGAAGCGCAAAACAGACTGCTAACTTACATGGTAGGATAATATTAAAATAATTCTGAAAGCAACGTGGTGTGAGGATGTAGACTGACTTCGTTTGGAGACGACATTCCGGTGGCGGATTTTGTAAATACGACAACGGACTGACGGTTTGCACACAAATTGGGTAATTTACCGACCAGCACAACTGTCCTTAAATACACGCACAATGTTTTCCCCTCCGTCGGAATCTGGCGACTGTTTCGACACTTCACATCAACATATTTATATTCTCCGCTAGAAACACGTTACAACAGCGACCGTATCAGAAAGGATGACATGAGCTGAACATGTAGCACGTATGGGCAGAAGCAAATAAATTTTAGCCGGTAAATCTGACAGTAAGACACCGCTCGGGAAAACTAGGCGTAGGAGGATAATATTAAGGTGGATTTTTTAGGCGTGGCGTGACTGTGGACCGGACTCAACTGGCTCAGGACTGGGTTCAGTGACGCGATATTGTGAACACTGTAAAGAAACTTCGGGTTCCCATTAGATGCAGGAATCTTAGGCCCTGGTGAGTGACTTCCCGCTCCTTAAGGCGCCCCCGGTCTACGTGATGAGTGGCACATTTTATTGGCGCAGCAGTCGTACAATCAAACAATAGCAGTCACTGCATTGCCATTTATCACATATTTGTACATCCAGTGACTGATGACCTCATTACATGGTACGGGCCCTATACCATCACAAACCCAGCCCCAGCCCCAGCCCAAGGTTGCACTCACAGCAACTGTGTGCACGACATTCCCGAGGGCCCTGCATGCTTTACACGACCCATTGTTACGTGCTCTCAAGAGGCAAAGCGACAATAGCGTACTTTTGGAAATACGCGCAGCTTGGTCGATCCCTTGCACAGCCACCTTAGCTACAGTGTTCGGAACCTTAACATGATGGCACAGTGTTTATCGGATATGGCGCAACGCTTGGGGACACCTGTCCACACAGGGCGCGGACATGGATGTCAAGGCACCGAAATGAGTATTCAAAACATGAATCAACATAGAGCACGTTGCGAATACAGTGTCTTCCGAAACGCGACATCGTGTACTACGGTAAAAGTTTACCGACATTTCGGAAGAACCCGCTGCCTCAGTCTTCACGGTAGGAGAATACAACACGCGGAGGAAAACAAAATAATAAGAGATTGTGGAAAGGAAAGACAACCAGCGGTTTAAAGGTAAAGGTAAAGGTAAAGGTAAAGCAATCTCAGTACAGGCCTGGACAAGCCCTGGGGGTTTCAGGAAGTTGAGGCTCCAAATTTAAAGACAATTGGCACATGATGGTGGCGAGGTTGTGAGCCCTACGCACCGGCCGCCTTTATCCCCAAAGAGATATTCCTGGTACTCACTTCTGTTAGAGGATGAGTCGGCGCCAGGGCTATAGTGCGACCAGAAGGATTAAGTGAATCCATCGGTAATCAAATGCGCGACCTTCCGGCTTACAGTGCGGCGCCTGAACCAAGCACACTGCTGCGTGCCAAGTCAATAAGGACAGCGTCTTTAGCAGGTGGTGCAGCTTATTCTTTTACCCTTAACATGGAAGCGGCAGGATGCTCCGAAACGTCGGTATATTTCTACCAGACTACACAGCGTCACATCGCAGATGATATTCGTTGTAATCGCCAATAAAACCTCAAATTTCGCACTGGAAGTATGCCTACGTTTTAGGCCCATTATGTTTCACAAAGCACTTCACACTAAATCCGAGTACGAAGCTCTTGTAGGTCCTGAGGTTACTAATATTAGGAATGCGGTTTGATATGTTATCGATTAATTTAGGTTATGTTGCGTCAATCATAGGACTTCGCCAATGAAGTGAAGAAAAAACGCGGAAGAAAGCAGCGGTGGTTGCCTAAGACACTACTCAGGCATTTGCCGGCAGTTAGTGAAGAAGCCCGTCATAAACCTGAAAACAACCAGCAACCAGGCCGATATTTATACCTAATACGAAGTAGGAGTTGGGGTATAAGCACTCAACATGACGTTCTGTAGAAAGAAGCTGATCCATCCAGCCATCGAACCATCCCACACGCGGACTTCTAGTGCAGTCCTCATTCAATTGCTCTCTCTCCCAGAACGACACTGCTGCTCTGTCGTGTCGGAGCACTATACTCCACAGTTTCCCCCCACCCAATTTCGACACAAAGCGCAGGGGATAAATAACGCTGGCCACCCCGTGCCATTCTCTAGAATATCTGAGTTGGAGGAAACCCATACATTTCTTTCGTAAAGCCAGACCCAGCATGCTTCGGAAGTGTGCAAAAGACGGCCCGCGAATAACAATTCTCCCTGCAGCAGCGTCACGATATTATTTACACCACTGTCAAGTCTTCGCAGGCGATCACCCCTGCCAGCACGGAAATTCGTCCCACACTAACACTGCTGATCGCTCGAGAAGAATTCTATGGATTCTGCAGCCGTGAAGGCTTCCAATCTTGTACAGGTCTTTATTACATTGTGCTTTTTCAAACTTAGTACCGGTAAATAACAAAATAAATTAATGAAAATAAAACATTTTGATTGGTATGCATATTTCAGGAAACTAAGTACAAGCATTTCAGGCCTTCATTTATTACACCGCAATTAAGTATGAGTGGAGCTACACCTCCACCCCTCATATGCCTTCACGGCTTGCACAGGAAAGTCACATGTCTTTGCCTTTTATTTTGCCACGACAACTTTACCTTCATACTTCATTGTCCCATGGTAGCGTTATAAGTGACAATATTGATATTTCATCCATATTAACTCTTCACTATTAAAGATTCAGCAACGGACACGGCGTCATACCCCAGAAAACTTCGATGTTGATCAACACCGGTGCCAGAACCCACATCCTGCACATTAATACAGGAACAAAAGCTTACAACGAGGCCGGAATAAAGCAGGCGGTATAGCGACTCGCTGCAGGCTGGACGGTTCGGATTTCTAACCCTGATGAAGGCAACAGACGTTCTTTTCCTTAACTGTCAGAACAAAAATGAGAACTACTGATCCTACTCTACAACCAGTAGGGGAACTCGTTTCTGGGGGTAAAGCGGCAAGGGAGTGGCGATGATCACCCGCCCGCATCAAGCGCCCTCTGCGTCTGCATGGCATGTTATAGGGCGAACTTTACTTCATAAATACTCACATCACAAGGCGTACGTTCGCGTTTCCTCCGTCCGAGGTGTCCTACCTAATATGTACAAAATTCATATTTTCACAAATTAATTCTACGTCATAAGAGGCCAGAAACAACTGACGCAAAGGACGTGAGACGGGTAGGTTCGAAAGTTTTGGCTCGAGCCTGACACGTCGAAACAATCTCAGGAGAGGGCCGTGACGGGATGGGTTGGAGCGGAAGGACAAGTAGTGAGCGAGGATTAGAAAGAAACTATGACGGGCAAGTTGAACGTACGAGCTTACAGCCCCTGCTATCCAGCTTGAGCCCTGTCTCCACTCCGTTAGTGTAGGACAGCAGGGAAACAATAAGGCCGAGCAGCACCTGTAATTGTGCTGGTCCCATGTGTCGCTACACTCCCGTAGTACTGACGTCCAACAGGAACACATCACTCTCTGACCTTCCACTTGTTACTCTGTCCTAGACACAGCAAACTACGAGAAACATTGGTTACGGCCACAGGTTACTTCCTGAAGTTTGAAAAGGTCCATCCTCTATATGAGTCAGACGCACGGACGGACGCATCACAGCTTACTGTGAAGACTCTCTCCCTGAGTAAATAAACAAGCAACCAAAGAAAACGAAAGAAAAGAGAGAGAGAGAAAGGCGACGAACTCAGAAAAACAGAAATGAAGCAAAGGAAAGGAACGTAAGAAATGAGAACAACAAACGAAAGGGGAAGAGAAAGAAAGGACGCAAGAAAAATAAAATGGCATAAAAGAACACATACCGTAACAGAAAACGATGAAAGTACACCAGAAACGATGGAAGGAAGTCTGAAGGATAAAGAAAAGATACAAATACACAATCATATCGCAAAAAAAGCAAGAATAAAATAAAAGAAGTTGATTTTTCAGACATTACATTTGCAGCACTATATTTTAAATCGTAATGTTCCAGACACTTCGGACCATTTTGATTTGTTGCCACTTTACGTAACCATAAACGGTGCTGGTCAAACGAGGAAAGAATCCTTCGGCCTTGCACACGCACTTGAAGCTGCCGCGGTCGCAGAGCGCAGTGTATAGTTAAGTTACATGAAGCCCTTCACATACTATGACAGTATAATTACACATGGGCAGTCTCCTCGCACATTGTGGTGGCGGCGGCACCTGTAGGTCCGTGTCAAAGGCCCTCTTCCTTCTGTTCCTTACCACCAATACGGTGATGCAGAATCAATACTCCGCTCTAATATTACTCAGCTTCCGGTCGTCTATCACTGCCTCTTGCTGCACCATCTGCTATCACACATTTTCTACAGTTCAATTACTTTAGCCACTGCCTAGTCAAGTTTCCCGCAGCGCGATCCCCAAGTGGCCATGTTTGAAACTGAGTCGCTAGCCCCCGTGTTCGGTTTTAAATTCTGAAGCGAACCAAAATGTATGACTATGCGATAGTTAATTTAACAGCAACATCAAACACAGCGCTAGCACACAGTTTCCGCCTTCCCTGTTTAATCATACTATAAAGTTCATCACAACGGAAAATCGTACAATATACGCTTATTAAACAATATCTCATGAAAAAGCACCACAGAGTATGTAAGAACTTTGCCAAAAATAACAAATGATAATACGAAATGCACAAGCCAAACGCCAAAATCGTGTAGTATGGTAACAATGAGAGCCTATAGCTTCAACAGTTCCGACTGTCACAGCACCCCGCGGATCGACCTGTTGGGTACTCTACTTGACCGACGCCTTGACCTCCCTCCCAAACCATGCATCAGCTTATCCCCCCCCTCCCCCCGCACATCATTTCCTGAATTTATTTCTCCTCACATCTTTTCCTCGTCAGCTCTCCCGCTGGATTTTTTGACAATGCACCATTTCATCTCGCCTTTTACATTCCGAAAATATGTTCTTACCACAACCCTCCACCCCGACATATTTCATCTTCGCAGCCAACCCCCCCCCCCCCCAGGTCCAAACGCTTCCCTAGGGCTCGCTCACGGACCCGTAGCTTTCCTCCTGGCCATATATCTTCCTTGATTCTTCCCGTGCTGCATACTCTTTCGCCCTGAAAATGGAGGCAGCATATTTCTCCGAAGCATAGGTAAATTTCTGTAAGACTACACAGCATGAATTCTAAGATCCCAGTATTCCGCCCAGAAACCACTGTGAAAACCTAAAATATTACCAAACGTAATAACGGTTAGATCCAATGTACAAGTACATACAAAAGTTTAATAACTTTAACAAGTAACATGACTGGTGGCAGTCCATTGAAGTTGTGCTCAAGCTTTTCGTATTTTTAAGTGTGTTGTTCAGCGAAGCTGTCAATTACTAAGATTACACAGCGTTGACGCAAGACGAATGGACGAGTCTGAAGCACTGAAGGAATAACAATGAGACACGAAAACCGAAGCACTCCGAAAAAAACCCGTCCCAGTGCTACTCTGTCTACAGCAGACTCCCACAAGATTGGGATTGGAACCCGAGCCTCCACAGTGACCAACGACCGAAGTCATGGCATGGCCTGCGTAAGCTACTGAAACACGTGTTAAGTATGCAATAAATATCGTACTTAATGGTAACAGCATATTAAATATTTGATAAAATGTAGTTGAATGAGCACTAATACGAGTGTAATACAAGCAAGTCATGATCCAGCCCACAACCAGCAAACTAATACTACAGTTGAATCCTCATGTAGTTTGGTAACTGTTCAAACTCTTAATGACACGGAGCCGAAGGATTCGTCACCAGCGTAACAAAAACCCTTCATTACGTTCTGTCCTGAATCTACTCCATCCATCTCAAATTGCTGTCTTCCCCTCCCAGTGTCACGCCTTGAGCTACTCCAAGCCAAACTGTGTATGTGCCTTGTGTCCCCTGTGTGCAGTCCTGCCACTCCCATTCCGAAAGAAGATAATAATCGTAGCATTACTGGGTAAAGACTGGCCTACAGGTTGTGCAGTTCCTCCTTGCGCAATTTCCTCCATTCCAAGCGCCCCCACAACGAAAGACTAAACAATCGTGGACTAAGAAACAAATCCGAAGAAGTCCTAAAGCCGTGTACACGAGCGAACGAAAATTTGCATGTGTCAGCCATAGAAAACCTTCAGACAAAATAACTATCTCGTTTATGAACACCACTCTCCCACCTTTTGATATGTCTGTCATCCAAACAGTGATGAAGAAACTTCGCCCTTTGCAGTGCGGCACAGAGTAAATTCTGCTAACGAGAAACGACAACCACTGGGTTCAAATAACGTCTTCAAAATATTTATAGCAATACGTACACGCTATGGTAATTAAAAAAAATTCAATCCAAAGTCCAACCCAGTCACACACACACACAAACACGCACGCACGCACACTGCGTGTGTGTATTTGGTATTCCATTACTGACAGAAAATCAGGTCGGCCAGCAGCGACTCTTTAGCACTTGTGTCAACAGCACAGAGTTAACTAAATCTTTCAGCTGCTAGAATTTTTTGGGCATTCTTTACAAAGTAAAACAAAAAAGGCCTTATGTGTATACCTCTGTCTGTCGCCTTGTGACCTATCATCAAAGGTTAAGCTGTTTCTCAGACTTTCATGAAATTCGGCATAGAAGCTCTTCACAAAAAGTTCTAGCACATTCACGAGTTTCGTAAAAATTGACTCTGCGAGAATAATAGCCTACTTTACGTAAGGGGATAAACGTGTTTCTATCCGTAATATCCATATTTCTTGACCGATTTGGACGACACTGGGACAATCTCCATGTGATGCTGTGCAACAATTATGAATTTCGTCACAATCGGCCCAACGAACTCCACACTTTAATTCAGGGTGTAAAAGAAATGTTGCTCTATTTTCAACCTTTCTGACAGCTTTCGACACAATTAGGTATGGAAAATCTCAATACAGTACCACTCAGGAATTGTGAGTTTAATGCACCCCAAGTCCAGAGTTTACGTACACACCACACCACACCACTGTTTTCACCCCCACAGACAAGGATGTGCTGGCCCGTACGACTCTGAACAAGGCAGGGAAGGAATCGCATGTGCCACCACAATTTTTATTTTCTTGTTAAGAGGCAAGATAAGGGCCAATAAAACAGCCCACAACCTAGTAACTTGTAAGATGATCTTTCGGACTAGCTGAAATGTGGACCAGACGACAGACATAGATCCTCAACAAAAAAGAACCTTATCTAGAGGACTAATTAAAAATTATTAAACGGCTAGCAGATACTCATACTGTCTAAATAGATTTTACAAATACACATAACAACCAGCAACGTGGTAGAGTAACCAACTTTAGCCACCTCTTATACCAAAGAACGTCACTGAACAAGATGATGAACCAGCTCCCTTCGCCTTCCATCCTCACAACCTACCTCTGTAATGCTATCCTCCATTTCTTTCTAAGTCTAACAAGAGACTTCTCCCATCAAAATCGTGTCAGGATTACTTCAAGATTACTGTCTTCTGGGATGTAACGACGTGGTCTTGCATGACCCTTCTCCCTTTCATACGTACCGCCCACCATAGCTTTCTCGGTTTCACTATTCTAAATACAATACCTGACCTGCAAAAAGAATAAACCTTATCATTTCGTAACATCGTACACTTATTTCCGCCCGCTACGTCCAGAATACATCTGGGGTCCCCCAAATTCCAGTCCAATATAAGCCTACACCGGAGATTCACCGTGGGTAACGCGGCAGGAACGTCTGTCCACCAACCTTAATCTAGTGACAAGGTTACTCCGTGGAATTACGCCTCCGTTACACACCGATCCTACGTATTCATGGTGCGACACTTCATTAAACATGGCAAGAACTTTACAACACTTCACTTCATACTAGCCACAAATAATTCATAAAACTGAACTGAACCAAGGTACAGCGGTCACCGTAACTCCGTGTTTTACCCTTTTAGAGCCTATTGGTTACTTGATGCACCAACAGATACGAATTTTCAAGAACTGCACATTCTGCTCACTCTTGTACTAATGTGGTTTGTATTTATCTCACAACGCACAGCGACTTTCACCCTATGTAACATACAATGAATGGTTTTTATAACCGAAATGAAAAGTGTTTACTGTAAGGTACGAAGTGGATGTTTATGTAAAACAGTTCACGCTACGTCTTTAAAGGGTTAATCTGCAAGATTATCTTGGTGCAAAAAAAAATTATTCAATTTTTAGATATTAATCAGCTGACTGGATGACTGTTCCTTACTCCGACTCTTGCAGACGATTCAACAAGCCAATAAAGAAGAAACTACCTTTGCTTGTTACTGCATGTACCGCCAGGACTAATGCTGAGCATTTGATTGTTAGTTTGCACGTTATATCCCATCCGACTGACTCATGTTAACAAGGCACGTGCGATGTCTCTTATCATGCAGACGACAGCGCGAATCGCCGGCACACACATAAGTCTCCAAACGACTGTATGGCACACAACAAGAAACTTCCTGAAAACGTGAATGTAACAACTTACTGCGATGACGAAACTCAGTTATTAACTGTTATCACGAAAACGGTGGGATCGCATCATCCACATGCCAGCGAGTCATTTCACGTCATCGATCTGCGTTATATTCATAAACAGCATGGATAGCTCAGTCAGTATAGTGGCTACAGGATGGACGGCAGACAATTTGCGTTTCGATTCCCGTTTAGGACTACAGATTTTTCTCTTCTCTAAATCTTCCAGTGTGGCCCTGGGGCCACTTAGCCTCCTAGTCCAGTGGTACAGCGGGGGAGGGTTGGGTGTGGGGTCTCGTCCAGAGTGTACAACAGCTGGCACTCACCTCCGTCTAGTGCCAAAGTTACAGCACAGGGACGATACCTTTAATAGAAGGGCGCCTGTGGTTTGAACTACCCAGGACTTCGAAATTACAACGCTTGCTATGGATTGGAAGACTGGGGTTTGATTCCCGAAAGCCGAATTTTATCTGCGCCACCTCGTCTGGGGCGCTCCCAGCCGGTCATCCAGTACGCACCATAGCCTCTCACACCACGACAAGACTGGAAAATTCTACCCAGACCCTTCGACGCGTCATCTGTAGTTTTGAACAATCCATCCGGCCCCGAGATGGCCACAGTTGACGCGTGATTATAACAGAGAACTCAGCTTTCTCACTGCCCTCAAGATCCTTCAAGTTTAATTTATGTACCGCACATTTAACGACGCTCTTAATCTCACAAACTACACAGCGTGGAATCGCATAACAAGTACATAATATATTGAGTGGGACGCCGAAGTAAGCGATAACGGCCCAGCCTGACAGAGCATTCCGGCATTGACCTGGAAGGACTGAAAAGAACC
This sequence comes from Coptotermes formosanus, assembly GCA_013340265.1. Lineage (NCBI taxonomy): Eukaryota > Metazoa > Arthropoda > Insecta > Blattodea > Rhinotermitidae > Coptotermes > Coptotermes formosanus. The sequence goes on along the minus strand of BLKM01000910.1, from coordinate 21,017 downwards.
ATAAAACCCCACAGGATAATTGGTGTCCGGGCAGAGATTTGAAGGCGGAGCGTCCCGAATATTCAAGGGCTGTTACCCACTCGGCCGCGACGTTCGGCGAGCTTTGGAATGACCAAGGGCGGCTTCACGCGCATCCCTGTGCAGCTCAAGAACAACACAAACGCCGACACACACCAACATGCGCCCCACGGCATAAGACGCCATCCACTAAGGAAAAAAGAAGCTGTGAGAAAGAATGAAAGGTGTGTACTGACACGATCAGCCGAACTGGCGGACAAAAACGTGGGGGATAAACAGGGCACAGTGCGGAATACTGAAAAAAGTGGTGAGCTAAACCACGTCGATCTGTGGAGAGGCATTAGGGCTTCAGTGTGCGAAGTTCATTAAGCGGGCAACACACATGCCTAATCACACAGAACTTTCCGCAGAGCACAGGAAACTTCCCTTCAAAGTCACTTTGAAATGTCTACCGTCTTCTTTGGTTATAATCCTTGTCTTTTTTCCGTTCATGCCTCTGTGGTTATTCGCCTGCTTATGGAGGCGCAAAAGACACGCAGAAAAGCTCCACGCATTATTTAACTCAGTATTATACAACTGAAGCTACTGATAGATTCCTGGCCCCGCATGCGCTTCAGGTAGCAGGGCACAAGTCGAGGGGAATAATGTAGCGCTACTGTCATGTCTTCACTAAAAACGTCGAATTGTGCAGTCGAAAGAGTGCCGCGGTCAGAGTGCATACCAATGGACCTATCCTATTCGTCGCGGCAGGATTCGGAGAGCTGCATTTGTTTCAACATCTCAAATCTTTCGCGCACTCTTCTTCACCAACGACGTGAGGGTATTGCTGGGATAGGCTCAGGTGCTAGTCCATACTCACTTTGAATACTTTTACCATGGCAGTAAAATTAAATGCCTATTGTGTCTTTCGACAACAGTGTAGACTGCAAGGTAACGGTCAGCAAAATGGTGGGTGAGGGGGCTTAGTTGAGGGAAAACCGTTCTTCCCAAAGGCAGGGGTGGAATCTCGACTCCTAAAAAGCTAAAGCGATTCCACTACAGGCCTGGACAGGCCCTTAGTGTTCCAGGAGGTTGAAGTTCCCAGATTTCTAGACAATCGGCATTTATCTCCTCTGACTTGATTATTCCAGTCACATTGGCTGAAGAGAACAACTTACGAAGCTCCTTAAAACGTAACTTTGTTCAATATCCTGTCACTTCAGCTCTTTCAGGTCCAGATATTATCCTCAGCGCTTTCTTCTTCAAAAACGTCATCAACCACTGCCAAAGGAACATATTTAAGTTATAAGCGTCGTCGCGAATTAGGCTCTTTTCCTGTTCCTGTTACAAGGTTTAAAACTGTTCTCTCTCCTTTTTCTCCAACGTCAGAACTTTAATACGGTTAGGTTCTTCTGATACAGCAACTTTGGCTTCGATTTTCAAGCACCAAACACGGAAAGAATATAAAATATTCATAGGGATACAGCACAATATTTACAACATTATCTCAAGATGCTAGGGTGATTAGGCAGTCAGGACGGAGCTTATAACTGGGAACTGATGCAGGTAGATTTGCTGGAGCTCAACAACAGTGACATGAACAAAGACTCACAAATCCTTAGTCATTTATTAGGAGTACTGGGCTGAATACTTCAAGAACAACAAGCATTAAACAATTGCAGACTGAAGGTGTGCATCTGAGGGTTCCGAAACACAGTGCTTCGTAATTTAATGGCCAGTGTCTGACATCTCGTTTGTAACTGACAGTACACAAGTGGCAGGAAGTGACAAGGGATCGGGAAAATTACATAACATGAAGCTCCGTAATTTGAATTCTTCACCAGACATTACTACGTTGATCAAATCGCCCCTGTTCTGTAAAAAGGGGCTAACTGCTACTCTGAGCTAATCATTCAATCGTCCTCTATGATATGTAAAAAGATGACAAATCCGTCTTCAAGAATAAGCAAGGTAAAGTGGGAAATATACTACCCCTCAAAGCATTTGTCATATGTAAAACGGGGCCACCTTCTTGCCTCTCCTGTAAAACTGAAATAGGGTATTGTTGTCTCGTTTTTACAAAACAGGGTCGAAACCAAGGACAAGATAAGAGGAAGATTTCTTAGGATATATTAACAGTATGTAAAACTACGTAAGGGGCATGACATCAGTGGCTATTTAAATTTCATTGTACTGGTGCTACGTGACGACCATACGTCTCCATGGCCTATTGCTTTCTGATTTATTTTAAGATACTGTGGGTAAGTAAGCCACATATATCGTCGACGGTAGGAAGACTGATAAAATGACAAAACAGAAGACAATTTTGCAGGAACAGGTCTTTGCCTAGTCGAAGCACTACCGCGGCAATTGTCTGGAGCGCCTACGGAAAACCACGAAACACCCAAGTTCACCCGGTGTCCCAGTCGAGAACCCTACCGGTGATCTCCTGAACACCAGACTACAGCACAGCGCTGCCGACACACCAACTACTCGGTTCTGGTGTACTGACTGGACAGAGGGGTAACTGTAAATTAGGAGGAGAGTCAAATGAAAACCTTAAAAATATAACATACAGTGCCTTGCGTAACAATCTGTAACATCCGCTTAGCTCTCCAAATGATGCAGTCTGGTTTCCTACATAAGGAAGTAACCTTAGAGCTGTGCACCTGCGAGACACGGATCCAGTCTGAGGCACAGTCTTTAAGACTGCCGACATCACACTGTATTGAAGGGAAAATCAGTTTTTCTTCCTACAGGCGCAACTTACTTCCTTCAAAACCATTAACACTATCGAACCCCAAACTTTCCATTCCATAAATTTATTTAATTTTATTAAATTTCCATCACAATACTTCGTCGAAAAGAAGTAAGTGGCCATCATTTGTATTAATATCGGAAGGTTTGCTTGCGACATCGCAATCTGCTGAACTATCGAACGGATCTCTGCAAGACTTGTAGAAAGCTTATGATTCGGCATTGACGGCAATCTCCTTCTTTACTAATTCCTCTTCAAAAATTGTTTTTACAAAAAAGGCTAACGTTAAAGACTGACAGTGCTGTCTCAAGCAGAGGCCAATAAAAGCTAACATACTTTATGTACTTCCCCTGGTCTCCGCTTGAGGCAGGACTGTCCAATTCAACGTTTTGTTTCTTATTTACACGTGATAGAAAACTGTTGTCTCTTATTTGCACGCCACTTATGAACCAATGACCTCCGAAAGAAATTACCCAGCATCAGACATTAGTAAGTACAAGTTTTAATGTTTATTAAGATTAAGATGCTGTAATTTTTGTTGATTAAATATTTTACTCTTTCTACGTGCAACTTAACCGCACAGGCAGAACTAGTATCACAAATAACATTTTATGACAAGCCAGAGCCGTACTGTATTTTCTGCAAACATAACGCCACACCCAAGACGCAGCAGTATTTGCAAGTTCCCTTGATACCATTAGGATACACGGTTTGCTGACGAAGCTACTGCACCTTCATCAAAATACCTTTCCCATAGCTCTCCCACGCGAACATCCCACTCTCTTTGTACTGCAAATAACATGAACACACTGGTAAAGAGCATACGTAAACACATTCTGATTCCGGATGACACTTCTACGGAATCAGGACGTACGAATGCATGAAACAGCCACACCAATGAAGCCGTGTTTGCACCCATTCGCCAGGTGAGATTTAACGCCGAGGTTTACTGTTAGAACAAGAGCCGCGTGGCAGCTGATCAGAGGCTCTCAAAGTCTTCTTAGCCTTCCCTGACGAATTCTGGGACACTTTCTTGAACCGCGTTATAAACACCCCCCTTACAAATCCTTATATATTCATCATACGCGACCATCTTCACATCTAATTCAACTCTGTAGCTGTACACGGGTAAACAGATAACCGCATCAATTCATCATTCCAAGAGGTCCTCCCGTCAAAATCATGTATTTGTTTCCTGTGCCACAATCCGAATTACCAGTTCAGCTTATCCTTACCTTCACAATGCTCTATTTCATTACAGGGATGCACCTCTGAATGAAGCCAGAAGTATACGTGATGTAGGAGCGTGGAAGCGTGTGCGTGCCTGCAGTTGACAGTACTATCTCATGCGGAAGCCTTACATACCCTCCGCGATATTGGAAGTGGGACAAAGCGGGCCGTTACTTTAAAACAAAACATTTCTGTCTCCCTGTTTCCTTCTGTCTTCACTGTCTCGTGTTGCTAGGACACCTAACGAGGTAGAACATATAAAGTAATCAAATCTGTCCTATTTCGTCGCTAGGCAACCTAGACAACCACACAGGCACGGTGAAAATCTTACGCAATCTTTGGTAATTACACGACTTACCACCACGCTGTTCGCCAGCAATAAATACAAGATTTGTGATATTTTGTGCTTCGACTTTTAGAACATGAATTTCATGAAAAATATTATTTTTCACTGTTTCTTTCAGTACCTTAACTTTCTCGTGTCACTTGAGAGGCTAAAGTGCCCTACAACTGTTTACAGTGTAAATAAATTTAATAAACAGCGCCTGTACAACTAATCTAACATGCATGCAGTTACGTTTACCCAGCAGAGAGTTTCACATAGGTCTGTGGTGCAGGAAACTAGCGGCCTAATTTCCCTGTTTTACCGGTTTATGTCTGGATGAAGAATTGGTACTTTAGTTCCAGTACACTAATGACGTAATTGCTGCCAGATTTTCAAGGAACTGTCGTTACGGGAGAATGGATTAACTGCGGAACACGTACTGAACAGCCGCCCATTAGAGACGAATAAATCTTGCTAAGAGAGCATCCCTGCCTCTACCAGGGACGTCTAATATCTTGTGGAATAGAGATTAATGTAGTTCTTTCCGAGACGTTTACGGGAGAAACCAGGTTTAGTTTTCGCTGCGATCTATTTTATTGTCCGGCTACAATACGGATGTACAAAACGCACTCCACGAACCGCACACGGGTATCATCCTTGTCACGTTAACCTTCAGTTTAATCGCAGTTACAGAGCCTTAAGTTTATACATACGCAGCAGAATTTAAGTAGGATCACTGCGCGCCCTCATATATGATAAGGGCAAGACTCCAGGTTTAGACAAGAGCCTGTGTCGTAGGTGACACTGATTATGCGGCCCTACTAATCTGCGGGCATAGCGGAAATCTTTGCCCGGATATAAATAGGCCACAGCATGGGCTTCACCATTCATATCTATTCAATGCCGTGGAGTTTTCCGTCGACTTCCGCGGCGTAGTGCATGGCACTTGCACCTACTATCGATATAGGCCTAACAATAAAACCATTATCGATTTTGTATTCGACAGCATATAAGAAATGTATGCAAAACTTTAGTCGATAAAATCTGCAGAAAAGACTCTGAGATATCTAATCGTAGATTGGAGAATAATATTAAAGTGAATCTGAAAGAAATAAGGTTCGTCTACGTGGACTTATTCAAGTAGGTCAGTAGCTTGGCTCGAGTACCAAGCTTTTGTGAACGCGTAAATGAAACTTCCGAGCTCAAAAAAAGGCCAGAAACTTCTTCACCAGCTGAAGGACCGTCAGCTGTAAGACTCTAACACAGTGTGTTAATTAATATACACGAAATTAACAATTGAGGCTTTCACGGCAATTAAATGCAGCATAATGCTCGGTAAAAGCTTCGGATATTTGCACTGCCTCCATCATTAGTCGACGTCACCTCGGTTTTTAAGTCAGCTTCGACGCGTCTGATCGGTCCAGAGGATTTCCGAGGACAAACACGAATGTGTACACAGGACTGTCTGAAGTCGTGAAGCGTATCGTGCAGGCCTACTGGGTGGCTGCATCTCCCGGTACTGAAGCAAGTCATTCCCATGACATCTGCTGTACAGGTCTCGAAGAGTGCCTTCAGATATGCACTCCACATGTCGCTATCGCAAACACGAAGTCGCGTTAGTTCTGTCTCCTTCTGCAAGCAATCTCAGAACATACTGTTAGCTGGAAGTCACTTTAAGAGACAGGACACCTGCAAAACAAAAGGCTATCCCATTACAGGCCTGGACAGGCCTTTGGGGTTCCAGGAGGTCGAGGATCCGAGAATTCTAGAAAATCGGTACATGAAGGAGGTAAGGGTGTCAGTCCTACGCACCGGCCACCTCTACCCCCAGGAAATAATCCTGGTACTCATTTCTGTTAGAGGCTGGGTCAACCCCAGGGCCATAGTGCCGCCGGAAGGATTAAGTAAATGAAAAATTCCAATGACACCATCGGGAATCGAATCCGCGACCTTCGGGCTTGTAGCGTAGCGCCTCAAACAACTGCGCCACCGGGTGCCCAGTGAAATGTACAGTGACTAATTCGAAAATTACTGGACCCAAACCAGGAAGAACCAATCAAAGACTTGAAATAGTGATTAATGCAGAACCGGCATTCCCATAGCAAACCTCCGAACACCGAACACAGTACGTGATTCTGTTGTCACAAAAATCACGGAATCTAGCGTTGCTACCTTCACGCACACCGCAGTGCCGAATTCTGCACGCCCGGCGTACGTCTTCAGACATAAAATGCAACGTCTTTACATTGTAGTGCAGACTGCAAAAAAAAACTCTCTGTGCTTAAGTACCATGACAGAAAAACGGACATGAAGCAATGGAGACAAAGATCTACGCATTCTTAATGTTCACATCAGAGATAAGCATTACCCTCACGCTCCTGCCGCTTTAGTCCCGCGGAAATAGGCCTAGGTACCTACTGGACGGGACACCGTATGTGCCCCACAGACGTTCTAGAAATGGTGGCGAACAGCAAAACCTGTAAACCTGCCCGAAATCAAACTCCGGTCGTCCAGCCGACTACAGGCCAATTCTAAATCAAGACGTTGTCACGAAATGACAAATCTATACAATGCAAGACCATCGAGTGTGAGAAACGGTTATTGGTAGAATGCGCCCTACCGACCATTTCTATCGGTTCCCTCAAATGATACAAACGTGAGAAATAACGACCGGTTGGGCTACGAGCTAATAAGCGGAGGGTCCAAGCAATAAGTTGAAGCCGTAACTCAATGAAGTTCCCACTACAAATTGACATAGGTGCCAGCGGCCAATGTGACGTTTACGTAGGAGCGGGGAATGCATGGCCACCCCATTCTCTGGGGAAAAAGTGAATCCCTATATGAAGGATGAGTCACACGTACGGCGGAGCCTTCCTCCCCCCCCCTCACCCCACCCCCCGCGCCCCTAAAGGGCACTGCAGCATCTGAGTAACCAGAGCTATGGGCAATAAGTGGGCCGGGAGAGCTCTGTCGGTACATCGAGTCCTTACGGGCTGTACGGTCCGCTGATCGAATCCCGGTAGGGACGAGATTTTCCGCACCCATCCACACGGCTCTGGGGCCCATCCACCTTCCTGTACAATGGGTACCGGGTCTCTTTCCCGAGGGTAAAGCGGCTGGGGCGTGGCGTTCACCACCCACCCCCATCTAGTGCCGAGGTTCAAGAAACAGTAGAGATACACCTCTACTCTCCCTCTGGGCCTTCATGGCCTGTTCCAGCGTGACATTCACTGGCACTGAGAAGACAAGACAGACAGACAGACCGACAGACAGACAGACCGACAGAAACACTTTACAAATGCATCAGCCGCCAAATGTAACTTGCACTTTATTAATGTCCTAAAATATTTCATTGTACCTGTTCACTGGACTTTAACATGTTTCGTCTGCACCTTACAGACATAAGAGAATCAAGCCACAAATATGTTACGCTATGGTTCCTATCATTTCAAAACACCTCACACACGTTGATACGTTCAGCGGCTCCTTTACATGCTAAAACATGACTTGAAGAACTCGTACATTAATGTTCAAACAGCGTCTACGGCAGTTTCGTTTAAAAATGAGACAAAAGGGCCCAGAAGAATGCAAAGAGGCTCCAACACAAAAGAAAATGACAGTCTCAAGCTTAATAACTGTACACTTCACTAAACGTAAAGAGTGAACAAATAAAAATAACAGTATGGGCGGCACATACAGTACGCATGTGATGGACGACAAATTCACAGAAAATGCTAGAAGGGAAATCTAAGTGCAAGAAACAACTTGAGAAATATGCGTAGATGGGGGAAAACATGAAAATTGATGTGACAAAGCAGGATGTCAAGATGTAACTGAACGCATCTGACTCAGGACATGGACTAGTGGTGGGCTCTTGTAAGTACAGCAAGAAGTATTTAACTTGTATAAAAGGAGCGAAATTTCTTGGCCACCTGAGTGACTACCAGCTTGTCAAGAAGGAATCTGCTCCGTGCAGTTAAAAAGGCACGGGTCTGTTTGTAACGAAGTTCGGACACAATTGTGCAAAATGCGGATTACCAGAACACTCTCGCCAAAATTACGGTAACGAATATTGGTGTGACTGACATTCCGCACTCGACGCTACAACAGCTACCACCAGTCATCCTGCGGTCGACGTGCTGTTACCCACAGCAACAAGGGACAGACATAGCCTAATGTAATAAGTTCTGTGAGCCGAACGTGATTCGGACAGGCGACACCGGCATAACTTTCACTGAAACCGCTGGCACGACGTCACACCTACTCAAGAGTAGTGGCGACGAACTGCCAGGTTCAAATATCAGCGTGAAAATGAAGACCACTAAAAGAACTGTCTATGTCCAGCCCCACAGAGTGGCAAAGATAAACAGACTATCAAAAGATTGAAAAACAAGCGACTGCGTATAAAGATAGTGGATGCCAAACAACTGGGGACAAAAAATCAAGGTTTGGGAGCAGGCATTTACAGCGAATCCTGCGTCGTCGCCGTTGTAGTGGCTGTGGTGGTGGTGGTGGTGGTGGTGGTGGTGGTGGTGGTGGTGGTGGTGGTGGT
>BLKM01000909.1:360686-374880 GCA_013340265.1 Coptotermes formosanus | reverse complement strand
TAGTAGTAGTAGTAGTAGTAGTAGTAGTAGTCATAATAATAATAATAATAATAAATGAAAGCGACAGTATAATTTGAAAACGTAATTAGCGGTAATTAGAACAAGGCATTGAATTTTGCAGATTCAAGTCTTCTGGGCCGTTACACCGTGTCGACTGGTAAACAGTTATCACACTGCCTTCATTTTCAAAGTCTTACTGTACTGCTAGACCCTGAAGACGAAGGCACTACGGTCCTCCGAAACTTCGGTAAATATTTATCAGACTAAACAGCGTCACACCGCAGAAGACTTGAATGTTCAGCAACACCGCTAAGAGAACCTCATGCTGGATTTTAATTTCGATCGATATGAACCGTTCGAGCGTCACGACGTGTGTCCGAATGTCGTCCAGCGTCAGAGTGGCGCAGTGACATCCGCAGGCGGCGGACGCGTGGGTGTGCTGTCGCCCGAGACGCAGCGACGTGACGAGAACAGAAATCTCGACGTGGGCGGCTATGATTTATAATGTAGGATACTGGGGGGGGGGGGGGGCCCCACGGTCGGGGGTGCAATTGTTTTCATACGTTATTCTGCAACTGACAGAGTATATAGAATGGAAATTGAAATATTTGCTCCCTATTCGCATCGCCATATATAATCACGTCTTCGGCAAGCGAAACAACTAACTGCACTGCGAAGGTAAAGTTTAGCCTGTCCACGGTACGAAGGCACATAGGGAGACTTTATATTTTCCATATCGTGCATTATAATTCAATATTTTAATATTATCCAACAAATGTACTTAACCTTTTAAAGCCCAGCGGTAACTTTACACACGACCAGGTTTAACATAAAAAAATTCTACGTAGTGCCCACATTGCGTTTATGTGTTTTGTACGGATCTCAGAACAAACAGCAACTTTTGCCTTATAAAACATTAAGAGATTGGTTTTTATAACCAAAATGGATAGTGTTTACTGCGCGGTACGCACTGAGTCCTTATATAAAACAGATACGCTTCGTCTTTAAACGGTTAATTGCCACAGGTTCATGATAAAACATTTAATATATTTAAAAACTTTTTAATATTATACATTTTTCGTGCAGTTGTTTTGTATATATACGTTTGTTACCACCTATTGCACAATAGTTATACATGCTCCTACATGTTTCGGCTGCACTACTCAGCCATAGTCAGGGAGCCATCCTCTGTAGACATCAGCAGCGTGCACAGTGCCACAGAATGGTAACACATACATACATCACAGTCATAGTCACTGATTTTTTTAGTTTACATGATATAAAATCAGCATGTTGCACGCTGCTTATGTCTATAGAGGAAGAAGGCTCTTTTCACCAACAAACAGGACTTAAATTTAAGGAAGAAACTATGAACATTTGGAGCATAGTTTTGTATGGTGCTGAAACTTGGACACTTTGGAAAGTAGGTCAGAAATGTCTGGAAAGTTTTGAAATGTGCTGCTGGAGAAGAATGGAGAAGATCAGTTGGACAGATCGTGTGAGAAACGAAGAAGTATTACATGGAGTCAAGGAGGAGAGGAATATCCTACATACAGTAAAAAGGAGAAATGCTAACTGGATTGGTCACATCTCTCGTAGGAACTGACTTCTGAAACACGTTATTGACGGAAAGTTAGAGGGAAGGACAGACGTGACGGGAAGACGAAAAAGACGGCTAAGCAGCTACTGGATGACCTTAAGGAAAAAAGAAGGGACTGGCAATTGAAAGAGGAAGCACTAGATCGCACTGCGTGGTGAACTCGCTTTGGAAGAGGCTATGGACCTCTCGTAAGATGGAACGAATGAATGATACCAGCGGTTTCCTTCAAACGTTAATTGCTACTACGCTGGCCAAGAGTTTTCTGATTCTGTAGAGGATAAACTTTCAGCACAATTATTTTCACTGTTTTCTTGTAACTTTCAGCACCATGTGCAATTTCATTCCATCCAAAGCAGCTCTGTCCGATATACGCGTGTACAGGCCTACACTAACCCTAAGTCTTTCCAGTACCGTATCTTCCATTCTACGCCTGGTTTTTCTCTTGCAGCACTCTTCCGTTGTAAAATACCGACTAAAATTTTGTGAGCATTTCTCATTTCCAAAGAACCAGAAGAGCTCAATCTGCAACGGGCTGCAAGACGTGGATTCGATTCCCGCGATGAACAATAATTTGTAGCTCTTTGCCACCGAGTTAAGAACGGCTCTGGAATACACCCAGGCATGTCCGCGAGACACCGGTGCGTGTCTTCAGGGGGTAAAGCGGCCAGTACGTGACGCTAACCTCTCAGCTCTAATTCCACGGCTAAGAATGTATAGACCTACATTTACCCACCCTCGGCCGTCTTAAGGGCGTGGCTTTTAATAGACACAGAGACGGCTTCAACTTTGCCTTTCACATTTTCTCAACAAGTGCAACAACGCCCCACCCGTTTAATTTTCTTTTAATTTATTATTCATACCAATACAGCGTGAATAAGTGTAAAAAATGTACAAATTTATACTGAACTATGCATGACTTCAGGCTTCCGTTGCGGTGTAACTGATACCTTCGCTCTTCTGTGACTGTACGCAGCGTACATTGGCAGTTAGTTACCGCCGTTTCGGGACAACCTTCGGGTCCCACCTTAAAGGATTAAGCAGTCCCTTGACTCTTTAAGATGGGACCGATAGGTTGTCCCAAAACGTCGGTATCTAACTACCAATCTACGATATGTAAAAACCCAGAAGAGCGAAGGTCGTATATTTGACCCCTTTCAAGCATAAAGTTCATCTAAGCAGCATAAAAGCACCCAATCCCTACGTCACAGTAAACGCAGTGTCTTCATAACAAAAGCCAATAGGTTAACGATCTAATGTTAAGAATGACACGGAAAGCACGAATAAAGTGTGCGGGAAAAATGTGGAGTTTTTTTTTAATGTAACACTTTATGGTACATGCAGCAAGCACTGTACCTTAATGGGTTAAAATCAAACAGTATAGACAAGGTAGATAATTAAAAGCGAATAAAACGTTAGTAGTAAATCATACTGTCTGATTTTAATCTATTCACCATCGCTGCTACTCCGATTCGTCATTCCCATAGCAACGGTCGGGATGGAAATAAAAATCGGTCAAAGTTCCAGTGTGCAAGTGTTTTGCTTTACAGGGAACCGCCTATCAAAACGATAATAAAAAGAATACACGCAAGTAAACAGGCGTTTTGGATCACATGCTGGTGTGGCATGCGTGACAGTCACATAAATGCGACTAAAACAGACACATCTCCACGCACCATAAATTTCAGAACGATTTCAGTTAGGTGTATAGACTGATGTAATTGGAAAGTGCGGTTCTTCTTCATCGAGGACGAGTGGCAGGGGCAAGTACAGAACATCCCTGAACCAGTTCTGGTATTCAGTGACGGCTTTCCGGGATCTGACGCCGTGTAGTTCAGTACATATGTACCGACGTCACTCTTAAGGTCAAGTGACAGAACACATTCTACCCACCTACACGGCGTACAGTGAGGTAGATCAAACTCTCAGCACTTGCAATCACGGCCGTAAGAGCCATAAATCACATATATATATATATATATGCCATGGCTTAGGCGGCCATCTCAACGCGGAGGCCGTGGTTCGATTCCAGGCCAGTCCCCGTCACATTTGTGTTAGAAAAAGTGACATTGGAACACGTTTTTAGGCGCATTCCCCAAATTCCAAAGAGCGACTATTAGCTTCATGTCTGTCTGTCTGTCTGTCTGTCTGTGTCCATCCGCATGGAACAACTCGGCTCTCACTGCACGGATTTTCACGCAATTTGGTATTTGAATATTTTTTTCTTGGAAAATATATCGAGAAAATTCAGTGGAATTAAAATCTGACAATAAACGGGACTTCACATGAAGCCCTATGTACATTTATGATAATATCTCGCTCAATTCTTCTTAGAATGAGAAATGTTTTAGACAAAAGCAGTACAGAAAATCGAAACACACACTTTATGTTCTATAAACTATTTCTGAAAATCGTGCCGTTTATGAGATAGTGTGGAAAAATACGGTACAGCCAGACAGGCCACAGATGGTAATACAATACAGCGCATGCGCTTTGCATGCCGGAAAACGAAGGCAACAATAGAGAGACACACTCATAATATTTAATATTTATTGCTGTTGCACGGCAACAATGGTTACGCGAACGCGCGTCAGTGTTACGTTATACGTACATATCTTGTCTTGTTTCCGCCAGTACTTCGGTTTTCCCCCGATATTATCATTCTATTACACAATCTGATTCATCCACAACCGACACAACATACCCTTGCAATTGACAGCGTCGTTAAACAAAGCACTTCTCAGCCAAACCTTCTATACTTCTCCGGTTCGTTTGTTCCGCATTTCCTCGTCACAGCACGGTGTTACTGAACATCACGGCAGACCGACGTGGATTGAAAGAAGGTCGCGACTAGAACTGGAGGCAGAAGACGGATTGCGAAGTCCAGTTGATGTAAGAAGATATTAAAAATAAACTTAAAGAAGGTGTAAAAGTGTAAAATTAATTGATTTAGCCCAGAATACAGGCCAATGACAGGCTCTTGTTGACGCGGTAATGAACCTACGGTTTACGTACAAGGGCAAAAACTTTCTTAAACCACTTGAGAGACCAGCAGCTTCTCAAAGAAGATACTTTTCGGTAGAGTTACTTAGTTAGCCATGACACCAATTCGTTTAAGTGTTCATAAGCCATGGTTTGTTTACGGCATAACCCATCTGTGAACTGGTACATGAGTAGAGAGACGGGCGACCTTCTGGGTAATGTACCGCGTTGACGCCTTGTGGATTGGTACCACCGATTCATATAAACATTGCACCCGTCTTCCCTTGAAACCTGAAGCTGGAAGAGATATGTCCTTCTGAAATGTTGATAACCAACTACAATGTCACTACCCACAACACCACAGTAGGAAACATCACCACCGTGAAAAATTCAAAACTCAAAACCGCATAAATGTGGCTCCAGACGCACACAATGAGCCAACTGTAACAATGCATATCTGTAAAAATATTTACCAAATACAAGTAAAATTTTAGAACTGTTTATGCATGTATCTGCAACCACAACACAGTAACCGTCTTAACACATACATTTCGTCATTAAACCGTTAAAATTCACTTCATTAGGCATACTTGTAGGCTGAATGTTAAAAGCGTACCAATTGGCTCCAGTCTCCCCTAATTCCTTCCGCTCGCCATGTGTTTATCTCCGAGGGGCAGCGGTGTTCCTATTTAGCATACAATTGTAACGCTAACAAACCAAGTTCTATTAGAATCATTAGTCTGCGCACCAGGGCATTGATATTTGTGTGTTCTGATGAAGTGATTCATGAACAGAATAAAAACTGAAGTTCTCAGCGCCATGTTAAAAAGGTGAGTAATGTGCAGTACCAACAATCGCTATGATCAGGGAACGAATGCCAGGCGGACGAGCGGTCAATCCCACTACAAAGTCTTACAAAGGTCACCTCTCAGAAAATACTTAACCCTTTAAAGTACAACGCTTACTATACTTTCTACCCTGCATTTTTCCACACAGCTTATTTATATGTTTCATATGATTCTCAGAATAAACAGTGATCATTTCTCTAAGAATCACAACCCGTTACTTTTGTACGGCCATACGGACTGCGATGTAAAGCAATCCCTGTACAGGCCTGGACAGGCCATGAGGGTTCCTGGAGGTTGAGGCTACAAGAATTTGTAGACATTCGGCACATGACTGTGGTAAGGTTGTCAGACTCAGGCACCGGCCGTCTTTACCCACACCAGGAAATATTCCTGGTACTCATTTCTGTTACAGGCTGAGTCGACCCCAGGGCCACAGTGCGGCCGGAAGGATAATGTCGATGAAAAATTTCAACGATACCATCGGGAATCGAACCCGCAACCTTCCGGTTTGTAGCTCAGTGCCTCAACCAACTGCGCCACCGCGTGTCCCGAACGGATTGCACTGTAGCAATTGAATATAATAATATATGACAGTACTTAGATGAATTTCAGATTTAAGCGTTAATACGTGTCGAAAATGAACAGAAATTCATGAGATGGACCTGGCAGCGCTGCAAAAATCGTCGTCAGGCGTAGTTTCGATACGAAGGTGCAATTTGTCAGCCAACACAACTTTGCATCAGAGACATGTAATAACAGAACCATTAAGTGAATATGTGAATGGTCATCCATCGCGAGGTCGACCTCGGCTGCGACCCTTGACCCTTCGTTGCCCATGATAACAGCAATGACCATCAGCTTGATGATCAACAACGCGGAAAAAAAAAAGGAACACAACGAAGCAAATAACACAAGATTGTGTATTAATAGGGAACCAGTATCTGCCATCCACTCGGACAGCACTCCGTTGCAACCGCTAATCTGTCAGCCCACCACGTGAATATATGTGTGGGGGTAAGAGCGGCTTACGGGTGCAAACTGCGGCCTTCTTTGTTCCTACAGCTAACTTCAGTACATCCACTAGTGGAACAGCCGTTTAACCTTTTAAAGCCTAGCAGTAACTTTACGTACCACCAGGTTTAACATTAAAAAATTCTACGTGGTGCCCACATTGCGTTTATGTGTTTTGTACGGATCTCAGAACAAACAGCAACTTTTGCCTTATAAAACATTAAGAGACTGGTTTTTATAACCGAAGTGGGGAGTGTTTACAGCGCGGTACGCACTGAGTCCTTATATAAAACAGATACGCTTCTTCTTTAAAGGGTTAACCTTTTAAAGCCTAGCGGTAACTTTACGTACCACCAGGTTTAACATTAAAAAATTCTACGTGGTGCCCACATTGCGTTTATGTGTTTTGTACGGATCTCAGAACAAACAGCAACTTTTGCCTTATAAACCATTAAGAGACTGGTTTTTATAACCGAATTGGAGAGTGTTTACAGCGCGGTACGCACTGAGTCCTTATATAAAACAGATACGCTTCTTCTTTGAAGGGTTAACCTTTTAAAGCCTAGCGGTAACTTTACGTACCACCAGGTTTAACATTAAAAAATTCTACGTGGTGCCCACATTGCGTTTATGTGTTTTGTACGGATCTCAGAACAAACAGCAACTTTTGCCTTATAAAACATTAAGACACTGGTTTTTATAACCGAAGTGGGGAGTGTTTACAGCGCGGTACGCGCTGAGTCCTTATATGAAACAGATACGCTTCGTCTTTAAAGGGTTAGTTTAAGACCAACTCTTCAAGTTCGGCAGTCACATGGACAATTCCTAACACGCGTTTGTTCCCCCAATATTTAATACTTAACCAGTCACTTTGCCAACTTTCCATATCTGTACTCTGAACAAAGACTGTATATTTTCCCTAAACGTCGGCAAACACCCAATATGGAGCACAGGCACGGAGTCATATCTCAGAAGTCCGCTACTTTACTTACGACTGCGTCCTCTGGGACTTGACGCCGTGTAGTATAGTAGATAAGCGTCCAAGCTTGAAACTTTACCCTGAAGATGCAGGCAGTAGCTTCCTCGAACACGTTGTTGTCTATCTACCACAACACACGGCGGAATATGCCGGAGGATCGCAGTATAGATACCGCCATGAAACTGAGTCAGGATGGCTCAGTATACCGACTAACGTACGGGTTGGAAAACCGAGAAATCGGGGTTCGATTTTCGACAGGGCAGGGGCCAACTTTCGGGCCCACCCTGTCTCCTGCCCTAAGATCAACAAAATTCCTCCCCCGTCCCGGCCCCCGCGGTTAAAGTGTGCCGTACATTAAGCTGCCACTTACTTCCATGTGATGACAAGACTAAGTATATATGGAGTTATACCTCCACTCCACATACGTCTTCATAACGTGATGCTTAGTTACGCACAGAAATAACTGCGTTTTCTTACAACATCCAAGGAGTCCCTCCGCAACCACCCGTCAGAGATGTAAGGAACAAATAAACTATTAAATACAGTCTAACTCGGTTATAACGTCATGAAACGGACAGAATACTTTGTGTTGTTATACACGAGTGTTGTTATAACCGAGGGACATAGGTTATGGTGAAGAGTGAGAAATTAATTGGTACTACAGAATATATGACGCTATAGACGAGATGTCGCATAAAGCGATGTCGTTATAGCCGGGTTCGACTGTACTTCGAGACCGCAGCTCTGTCTCGCGAGATGAGGTCAAACTGCCGGAAGCCTCGCCTTTCTTTCAAAACAGCGGGCGGACTTGGGTGAAGGGCCCTGCCATTCTGGCCGGGGAATGAAAAGGAGCCGTTAACGACACCAATCGGTAGCTCTTATGCACACGTACAGTGTATCGAGACTTCGTGGTTCCAAGTCGCTGCTGCTTTTAATTTAAATTAACCAGTACAGAAATCCGCCAATCCCGGTGGCCGCGCGGTCTATGGCGTGCGTCTGCGGTCGCTAGTTTTTTTGTGAATGCGGGTTCGAATCCCGCCGGGAGTATGGATGTCTGTCTCTTGTTAAGTGTTGTGTATTGTCAGGTAAAGTCTCTGCGCAGGGCCGATCCCTAGTCCAGGGGAGTCCCACCGACTCTCTGTGTGTGTGTGTGTGTGTGTGTGTGTGTGTGTGTGTGTGTGTGTGTGTGTCGTTGAGTGTGATCAAGTGCAACAAAACCCCTCTACACCCACAATGAGTAGGCAGAAGAGGTCAGACTAAGAAAGAAAGGGAAAAACTAACTAAATCCCTAGCCGTGAAGGTCACAAAATTATTTTTCTAAATTGCAGAATTCACCATTACGTCAAAATTCGCGTCTGTTAACTCACTGCTGACTGCGCTACAAATCGGAAGGTCACGGGTTCGATTCCCAACGGTGTCACTGGAATTTTTCATTCACATAATCCTTCCGGCCGCAAAATGGCCCTGGGGTCGACTCAGCCTCTAACAGAAATGAGTACCAGGAATATTTCCTGGGGGGGTAAAGGCGGCCGGTGCATAGGGCTGACAACCTTACCACCTTCATGTAGCGATTGTCTAAAAATCTGGGAGCCTCGACCTCCTGGAACTCTAAGGGCCTGTCCAGGAATTGCTTTTGCATGCTCGTTGTTTGCATTAACAGAGCTTTCTCTGGTGCACAGCTTCACAACATGTATGTCCCCAACTTCAATTAACAAGAGTGTATTTACTCTTATTAATTCTACAGTCCTATCCAACACTTCGTTTTAAAAATACTTTTTTTTGGCTACTAATTTCGGCTCATACGGCCTGATGGTGGCTCCTATGAGCCGAAATTAGTAGCCAAAAAAAAAACATATTTTTAAAACAAAGTGTGGGTTCTGAGTGCAGAATTAACCCTTTAAAGACGAAGCGTATCTGTTTCATATAAGGACTCAGTCCGTACCGCACTGTAAACACTCTCCACTTCGGTTATAAAAACCAATCTCTTAATGTTTTATAAGGCAAAAGTTGCTGTTTGTTCTGAGATCCGTACAAAACACATAAACGCAATGTGGGCACCACGTAGAATTTTTTAATGTTAAACCTGATGGTACGTAAAGTTACCGCTAGGCTTTAAAGGGTTAATAAGACTAATACTCCTGTAATCTGTATGCCAACATGGATGGTTGCATTAAAATTTACTTAACAGACTTTAGCCTTGAACACCCCAGCTTCTGAATACTCTTCACGCTCTCAGTAACGTCCATGTTTTGAAACAGACGACGTTAATACGCTGTCGACTTGGTGACTCCCCTACCGCGCTTTCTGTCCGAGTCTTCAAAGTGTTAAACAGAGGATCTGGAATACAAGTGGACTCCAAATTACCCTGGAAATCGGTACTCAGAACTCTGATGTAACTAAGGTTATCGGGACGACTTGTGGACGATTACACGGAAGGAGGTTAAAGATGGAAGACACGCAGTTCCAGGAACATTACCGCGAGCGACATATGGCAATCAATGCCGATAAAGATTAGCAATTTCGCAAAAGATGATACAGCAGTCTGAGATCACAAAACTCTCTGTTCAATCGACATGTTGGCATGACGACTCGCAGAATGGGCCATTTAATGACAAACACGTCTTCGCGTTTCGCAAACGGAAGAACTTCGCATAACAGAATTGTTTAAATACGAACTTCGAATCATTTTAAATAATATCGAAACGGGTATTTAAATTAATCAAGAGAATAATTTAATTTTACCTAGGTGGGCACCCAGAATTTTTCCCTGGAAAGGGGGGGGGGGGTCCCCTGTGGCTATATAGCCCATAACTTGATTTAAAAATTATGTTACAAAAATCATGTCGTAAGCATAACTGCAACATAACACTGGCTGCAACTGCATTTATGTACATAGAAATATAACTACACGTTCCATGACCCCAAAAATCATGTCGTAAGCATAACTGCAACATAACACTGGCTGCAACTGCACTTATATACACACAAATATAACTACACGTCCCATGACCCACCTAATTTAAATCACAGGGTCCAAACTTCTTAGTTTTTAATTTTATCTAAGACATAATAAGTTTTTTTTTTTCGTTTTTCAAAATTCTAATTTACCAATCATAAGTCGATTTCAGTGGCCGATTTCGGCTGAAGGACAAATCACGTACAACGTTAGTATCACAGTGCCTAAGAAATCTGTAATTTTTAAGTTTTGACTTGCGGGGAGGCTGCCGCCTGGCTGCAGCCTCCCCCACTTGGGTGTGCCCTCGTATTAACCAGAAGGCGAATGAACAGCCTTTTGCTGTTTCTGATTTACGAAGTAAAAAGTGTGTTATTCGCGTAGAGACAGACAGCAGCTAGTCTTGAAAACAAAAACCCACAAAATAATCTCACTTTCTTGATATTGAACAGAATGTCTGAACACCGAAACATATGACTGAAATGCCAGCGCACACTTTTCTGTTTTCATTATACCAGAATGTGCGCTCTGCCCTGCACACAGTTACCCTTCCTGGTCTACATTCAGACCGTCGCGGATTGAGACTGTCCGTGATCCTCAGGGACTCCAACAAAATGGTGGGGTATCACCACAAAATAGGCCACGACCACTTCTTTCCACATCCCTTCAAACACGTGACCATCCTAACACTGGACGCTATAGAACCTGAGCGGTCGAGGGACCGTTCCAAGGACCGTGATCCTTCCCCCATCGCACAACAGCCCCCAACTGGGCCAGGGCGTCCTCATTACCGAGGCGTGACGACCACACTGAGACACACACAACCGGTAGGACTCCTCTGGAAGAGTGATCAGGCCAAGGAATCATGAATAGGTACTCTAAACATTATACCTCATTATGCAGGACAGGAAAGGGAGGAGTGTCTATGTCAACCAGCGGAGAGACTGCGAAGTCGGAGTTCGTACCCCGGCCCGCCACTGAGTGCACCAGTTCGTACCCCGTACTGCCACTGCATGCACCAGTTCGTACCCTGGACTGCCACTGCATGCACCAGTTCGTACCCTGGACTGCCACTGCATGCACCAGTTCGTACCCCGTACTGCCACTGCATGCACCAGTTCTTACCCCAGACTGCCACCGCATGCACCAGCTCTTACCCCGGCCTGCCACCACATGAACAAGCTCTTACCCCGGACTCCCACTGCATGCACCACTCTGCTTTCCTTCACTACGGCAGTAGAACCAATGACATCACGCCAGCGACTTTCAGTACAGAATTCTACACTGGTTGGGAATGTACTGGGGAGTTACAACACAGTCTGCATAAGATTTAGCTACAAATTACAAATACATAAAAAATGTTCGTTTTCGAATTGTCGGTAGTAGAGTTATACTAAACACCGTTGGCGTACCTACTCGTCTTTACAGGCGACAATAGTGCACGCAAAATAACCATTAACAACTTTCAAACCACGTAAAATCGCATTTTGTGTGGTGTGGGTGAAAACACATATGCTTTCCTCAGCAGACTATTAACGACTGAACAGAAATTATGCAACAGTCAACCAGATGTAAGGAGTCACTGTAAGTGTCGAGTGTTGCTTGAGTGACGACAACACGGGCCCACACTGAAGCAGCCATTCATTGCGAGTAGATTCATGTGTTCGCTGGTGTCGACTGCCTTTGGAACGAACACGAAAGGAAACCACGCGTGTTTTCACAACTGCCACTGGCGCAACAAAGAAATGAATTACCCAGGATAGTACGTTCCTTATACCAGACTATACGGTGCCACATTCCACAAGGCGGCAATGTTCACCGTCAACACTGTGACATTGTCACATCTCGCACAAACAGAATCTTCGGACATCGTCAGGAGTGGGGGAAATTTCTGAAGAAACAAACTGAAGGGTGCCCATTAGTTAAGCAATCAACTGAACAGACGCCACGAAGGACGAACAAGGGATTACACGTATCGTACCGGCCTCTCTCCACCTTCGGCACTAAATGGACGTAAATGGCATCGGTCCGCTCCCAATTGCTCTCCCCCCCCCGGAAAGAGCCACCGGTACGGATAAGACAGGACTATGCGTGGCCCTCAAAGCCCGTGACACTCATTGGACAGGATGCTGGGTGGGGCCCAGAGCTCCGGAACTTGCTGGACAGGATGCTGGGTGGGGTCCAGAGCCCCGGCACTTACTGGACAGGATGCTGGGTGGGGCCCAGAGCCCGGCACTTACTGGACAGGATGCAGGGTGGGGCCCAGAGCCCGGCACTTACTGGACAGGATGCTGGGTGGGGCCCAGAGCAAGTCTGGACTTAACGGAGCACAGAAAAATCACTGCCGCTGACGTGAATCGTTCCCCGGTATTTTCAATGTTTGAGCCACCCGGTAGAATTTTATTTGAANAGGGTGGGGCCCAGAGCCCCGGCACTTACTGGACAGGATGCAGGGTGGGGCCCAGAGCCCGGCACTTACTGGACAGGATGCTGGGTGGGGCCCAGAGCCCGGCACTTACTGGACAGGATGCAGGGTGGGGCCCAGAGCCCGGCACTTACTGGACAGGATGCTGGGTGGGGCCCAGAGCAAGTCTGGACTTAACGGAGCACAGAAAAATCACTGCCGCTGACGTGAATCGTTCCCCGGTATTTTCAATGTTTGAGCCACCCGGTAGAATTTTATTTGAAACGGGACGCAAAAAAAAAAACAAAATTTAACCGTCATAACGTTCTTACTGACAAGTGGACATGCAACTGCTCAACTGGAATATGCAGACGCCTTATCGTGTTCAAGAATGCCAGAAGTTATTACAGAACACGGAGTTCTGAGCAGAAATCACAGACCTTCCCTTTCTGCTGCACATAGCTGAAGACTTACACATTTATTGTCATTATTAAAATTCTTTTATTTTCCTGAACACACTGTGTGCACATTCGATTCATGAAATGCGTATGTACGCGTATGTTCATGATCTATGTACGTGTTGTCATCAGACCTAAAGCTACATACAATTTTCGCCCGCACGCCATGTTGTTAGTTGGCACGCTACAAAAAAGTTAGCACACAAAGTGCATGTACTTCAAAAAAACTATTACATAAATCACTTAAGAACCCTAAGTTACGTACAGTCAGCACAAAAAGTTGAGGTCATATAGATAAGTTTATTGATTACCAACTAGTGCACACTAGTTATACATACTCCTACATGTTTCGGCGGAACTACTCAGCCATCAGGGAGTCATCCTCTACAGACATACGATGCGAGCAGCGTGTCGCAGGATGGTAAACCTTACGGGTTGTTATGTCTCACAAGACAAGCATATCAAATATGTCGAGGAAGATTACACATTTCCTTGAAAGTATACCCAACTCACAAAATACGGAAGAATTCAAGGCTATTACACGTTTCACAGTCACAAGATCTGCAGCTACAGGCAGAGATCATGCAAACACAACCGAACAGCTTATCAACAGCACCGGCCCCACAAAGTAACGGAAGTGTGCCTGCCGCAGTTTCCCACACACCGAGCTGTACACGGTGCAACTTGGTGTTGCAGTTTCAGAGCCGTCCGGCGCTTCAGGCTGTCAGGGGCTACACGCTGTCCGGCGCTACATGCTGTCAGGGGCTACAGGCTGTCCGGCGCTACAGGCTGTCAGGGGCCACAGGCTGTCCGGCGCTATGCTGTCGGGCTACGTGATGTCCGGCGCTACAGGCTGTCCGGCGCTACAGGCTGTCAGGGGCTACAGGCTGTCCGGCGCTACCTGCTGTCAGGGGCTACAGGCTGTCCGGCGCTACAGGCTGTTAGGGGCTACAGGCTGTCCG
>BLKM01000909.1:333673-355851 GCA_013340265.1 Coptotermes formosanus | reverse complement strand
CACCAGGTTTAACATTAAAAAATTCTACGTGGTGCCCACATTGCGTTTATGTGTTTTGTACGGATCTCAGAACAAACAGCAACTTTTGCCTTATAAAACATCAAGAGACTGGTTTTTATAACCGAAGTGGAGAGTGTTTACAGCGCGGTATGCACTCAGTCCTTATATAAAACAGATACGTTTCATCTTTAAAGGGTTAACCTCTTAAAAACTAGCGGTAACTTTACGTACCACCAGGTTTAACATTAAAAAATTCTACGTGGTGCCCACATTGCGTTTGTGTGTTTTGTACGGATCTCAGAACAAACAGCAACTTTTGCCTTATAAAACATTAAGAGACTGGTTTTTATAACCGAAGTGGAGAGTGTTTACAGCGCGGTACGCACTGAGTCCTTGTATAAAACAGATACGTTCCGTCTTTAAAGGATTAATATCATCCGACTGGTGTATGATGAAAGGCAGGGCAAGAAGTGGTCGTGGCCAGAAAACAAAAACATGGACAGTCAGTGTCCCAGCCACTATTCGAAACGTACTCCTATCAAATCCAGACCACAGACGTCACCGCCTGAGCCAACTCGTTCAGTTATACTTCCTTATATGTAGAAGTGCCCTTCCTTTCTCTGCGACGTGTTTGTTTTCCTTTGTCCATATGACAGTGCCTTTCACGAAATAAAATAAGCAGTTGCCCGATTACGACAGTTGGACTCAATTGAGGTCTGTTCACATAATTAAAAATAAACAATGAAACATAATATGGCCAGAATAAATTAAGATCTCAAAACATTCCCATAATCCATAAAAGTGGGTCACGGATCGTCTTCAGGTTTCAGTTGGAACAGACGACCTCGAGATGAAGGTAGCTGGAAACATGTCGAATAAGCATTAGCGGACAGCTGAAAATGAGTGGTCCTCCAGGTTGGGAATTGGGCGAGGGGCTAACGGCTCCTCACCTTAGAAAATCAACGTGTTAGGAAAAGTTACAGATGGCAGCGGACTTGCGACACAGCCTTTGGAAAGGCGAGGCATGTGCTCATAGGCGTAACTTGGGGGGAAAATGCCCCCCTCCCAGTATTTCTTAACCTAGAAATAGTTTATTTGATTACTGAATTGAATAATGGCAAATAAAAACGACAGAAAAAAGAAAACGAAAAACTCGCATTTTATGGGACCACTTTTCCCCTCTTTCAAATTTGACTGCTTTGAAAAATAAAGTGACTACAGATGTGATTTAGAAGATAAGGTACAAACGTATAACAAAATAAATTGCGTTATACGAAGGCATTTTGGAAAACAAATGACTAAAGAAACAAAATTAAGAATCCATAATATCACAGCTAAAGCAGCCTTAAAGTTCAGCAGTGAAGCCTGGGTGCTGAAGAAACGAGATGAACAAGGACTGGAAGCAGCACAAATTAAATTTTAAGACATTTGCTAGGAATTACTAAGTTAGACAGGGACAGAAATCAATGCGTGAGGGAGAAACTTGCAGTGCAGAACATTGCTCTGGAAACAAAACAATACCAACGAGATAGAGAGAATGGACACAGACAGGATACCCAAACAGGCACTGAAATATAGGCGAAAGGGGAAGAGAAACATAGGGCGCACAGGGAAAAGATGGAAGGACCAGCTTCATCTCGAGGGATAAAGAGCAGCCACTGCGCCTAACACTTCACAGGGCATGACGATGCTGATAATGAAAAATAAAGTTCCTAATACCCACGGTCAGTTTTGCCCCACCCCCCAATGTTATTAGCCAAGTGACGCTTATGCACGTGATAGTATGGGGGAGATTAAAAGTTAATACAGAGGCTTGGCGGGGAAACCTGAAGGATACCACGTGAAGATCTTGGCTCATACGGGAGAATAATATTAAAATTGATTTTAAATAGAGTGAGAGGACTTGGAATGCATTAATCTGGTTCAAGATATAAATGGGGGGGCTCTAGTGAATAATGTGAAGAACCGTCGGGTCCCACGAAAGTCAGGAAATTTCTCGACTAGCCGATGACCTGTTAGCTTCTGAAGAACAACTCTGCACCATGAAGTTAGGCGTTCATATAATTAAATAATAACGATAAAGAACATCCGGCAAAATCCACTAACTACTGCAACAGCCTGTCTGGCTGTACCGCATTTTTCGATTTTATCTCACAAAAGGTAGGATTTTCCGAAAAAAAAAGTTACTGAATATAAAATGTGTGTTTTGATTTTCTCTAAAACTTTGTCCGAAACATTTCTTATTCTAAGAAGAATTCAGCGAGATAGCATAAATGCACATACGTTTTCACGTAAAGTACCCGTTATTCTTGTCAGATTTTAATAAAACTTGAAATTTCTCGACAGAGTTTCGAAAAATCCTCAAATACAAAATTTCATGAAAATCCGTTGAGTATGAGCCCAACTGTTCCATGAGAACGGACGGAAGGTCAGACAGACATGACGAAGCCAACAGTCGCTTCTCGCAATTTTGCGAATGCGCCTAAAAATTAAAATCCACTACAAATTAACATAACATTTCTGTGACTACTCCGCGTCTAACACAAATGAATACCACGGATATCTCCTGGGGGTAAAGGCGGCCGGTGCGTACGGCTGACAACCTTACCACCTTCATGTGTTTACTGTCTAGAAATTCTGGCAGTCTCAACCTCCTGCAGCCCTACAGGCCTGTCCAGGCCCGTAATGGGATAGCTTTACCTTTACCTTTACCCAGGCTAGGAACATTGCTAAGATCGTCGCCAACTTACACACCCGAAACTAACGAACCAATCGTCATCTTCGTATCCACCCACGCCGTGTTTTTCTGTCCCTCTGCCTTACTACATGCACGTATGTTAGATCAATAACGGTGCTAAATTAAAGCAGGCATAGTTGACAGGCAACGGGTGACCAGAGGCAAGAAGATGTTGAAAGGGCCGCTGCAACAGACGAGGTTA
Source organism: Coptotermes formosanus (assembly GCA_013340265.1). Lineage (NCBI taxonomy): Eukaryota > Metazoa > Arthropoda > Insecta > Blattodea > Rhinotermitidae > Coptotermes > Coptotermes formosanus. Next base: position 352,912 of record BLKM01000909.1, on the reverse strand, counting down.
ACAGATCTGTTGGTTAATTACTATGGCGAACGTGGTTTTCAATACGTCTACGCTGCGTTATACAGCATGTGATGGTACTGGGGTTATAAATTAGTGGTGTTTCGGTTTTCAGCCAACTACGGAGCGCACACATGGCACTGATCACTGCACAGTGTCCGGCATAACATTTAAACTTATTAACCGTCGAACCCGGTTATAACGTCACGAAAGGGACTGAATATTTTGTGTCGTTATAAACGAGTGCTGTTATAACCGAGCAGTATAATGCTATGGTTAACACTGAGGAATTAATTGGTACCACAGACTATCTGACGCTATAGACGAGATGCCGAATAAACCGATGTCGTTATAAACGAGTGTTGTTATAACCGACCGGTATAATGCTACGGTTAACACTGAGGAATTAATTGGTACCACAGACTGTCTGACGCTATAGACGAGATGCCGAATAAACCGATGTCGTTATAAACGAGTGTTGTTATAACCGAGCGGTATAATGTTACGGTTAACACTGAGGAATTAATTGGTACCACAGACTGTCTGACGCTATATACGAGGTGCCGAATAAACCGATGTCGTTATAAACGAGTGTTGTTATAACCGAGCAGTATAACGTTATGGTTAACAGTGAGGAATTAATTGGTACCACAGACTGTCTGACGCTACAGACGAGGTGCCGCATAAACCGATGTCGTTATAAACGAGTGTTGTTATAACCGAGCGGTATAATGTTATGGTTAACAGTGAGGAATTAATTGGTACCACAGACTATCTGACGGTATAGACGAGGTGCCGCATAAACCAATGTCGTTATAAACGAGTGTTGTTATAACCGAGCGGTATAATGTTATGGTTAACAATGAGGAATTAATTGGTACCACAGACTATCTGACGGTATAGACGAGGTGCCGCATAAACCAATGTCGTTATAAACGAGCGTTGTTATAACCGAGCGGTATAATGTTATGGTTAACAGTGAGGAATTAATTGGTACTACAGACTATCTGACGCTATATACGAGGTGTCGCACAAACCGATGTCATTATAACCGGGTTCGAATGTATTTGTCGGAAGTATATTTTACGATGTGTCAGTAATTCAGACAATACAGCGTCGAATGATGGGACGACAGTGGGCGGCCATTTTCAAAGACGTTCAAGGAAGCCACCGTAGATTAGTTTATATGGTACCATCACGCCATCTGTCTTGAAGACCTGCAGGTGTGCTGGTAGGGATTCGAAAGGTTGCCCCGTCCCCCACACCCCGAAATATAACCCAAAGACGATACCGCCGGTCCAACTTGCTCGGTGTCACGTTTGTACGTCAAAACGTGTTGAAGGAAATAGGACGTAAATTCGTTACAATTTATAGCGGCTTTCCCTACACACTTCTTAGGTACTTTCGCACAGCATTTGCGAAAAGCGATTACTAGCTTCGTCGTGTCTGCCGTCCATTTATGCGCACGGAAGAGCGGGACTTCCAACCATTTCCGCCAAAGGTCACATTTGGGATTTTTGTTAAAATCTGTCCACACATCCCACTTTTCGTTAAAATCGGACAAAAGTAACAAACAATATATGAAAACCTACGTACATTTAAAATAATATTTCGCAGTGGATATTCTTATAAAACAGGCTGTGTTTTCTGTGAGTTACAAACTTAGACCGTGGGTGGTGGTTATAATGCACAAAGACTGTATTCTCTGAGCGGAACGAGCTTAGTACGAAGAAAAAGTTGACAGTCTGGACATAAGAATAGAGCGTAATCGATTTTAAATGTCGCCGTTTACGGGATACGTAAGTATAAGGAAAACGATATATCGACGTTTGTGATTATATCGATCGCTTGCCAGGATACTGAGAAAATTGAAAGCGTGTTGTGTAAAACGCGGAAAACTGCACTTAAAAACACTCGCATTTTCAGTGTTCTGTATTGACACATTTAAAATCCGGGGACACTAACACGACGAATGCGCCGGAAGGGCTATATTCTGCGGGAACTTACTGACTTACCCAGACACTTCGTTTGATTCTTTAATCCCTAAGTGCAATATGCAGCCCGCTGTTTCTGAACACTTTGAACACTGAATTTCAACTACATAATGTTAAAGAATTGTATTCTGGCGAAGCACAAAACACGACTGCTTCGTACTGGGGAGTTCCCAGGTTCAAACCTCGGTTCGAACACCAGCTATCGTCATGGAGGCCTTTCGCTGTTTTTCTCAGCTTCTCCACGCAAATGTCATGATATAACTATAACTTACGCTACCAAACATTCCTTCCACATCCCTTCTAAAGAATTAAATACGAAACACCCTGTTACTCGACGCCATGATGTCTCACCTACTGACGAGCATTACAGTAAATAAATACACGCAAGAGTAAAGTTTTCCATGTTCACGCCATAAAGGCACATAGGGAGAGTGAAGGTATGGGTCCACTCATTCTTAACCTCGGCGCTAGAGGGAGGTGAGTGGTTAACGTGACACTCCGGCCGCTCTGCCCCTGGGGATAACCCCCGGTACCCACTGAATAGAAGACAGGGTGGGCCCCACAGCCGGTCTGAAAGTTTTGCGAAAGAAAACAACTCTTACTTCTTGCTGGATACGAAACCTGGACCCTCCAGCCTGTAGCCTCGTCGCTATACCGAGTACGCTTACTAAATAAATAAATAAATAAATAAATAAATAAATAAAAACCGAACTGCTGACTTCCTGAATATTAATGTTATGATTTTCTTAACATCGACGCCGTGTAGTCTGGTACGTAACTGTCAGCGTTTAGTAGGGTCATGCTGTCTGTTTCTTGATCGTACAATTCTTGTACCGTCAAAGTATCCCTTCGAAATATTATGTAACTAACAGACAACGGTGTAAAATCCCAAAAAACTGTTGTTACACTGTAGACTCTCGAATTAAAGGACCTCTTATGTACGGATTTCCGAAATACCGGACGAAGCCTGTTGGTTCCGAAATTTTCGTCCGCAATGGCAATATGTGTAATTCGCGGTCTCGAGTGTTAATTAGTGAAGCGGCCGCTACGTGGCGGACACGGACGCGCTCAGTCTTTGTTGACACTCGCGTGAAGGTGGTGTTGTATTGCTCTTTTCATAATCTGGATCGTGGATTTATTATATTACCTGAAATTTATTAAATTCCAATTAACGATGGCTTCCAGGCAAGGTTATAGTGCTAACAGGGCTGTTGTGTACAGTAGTATGTGTACGCATTAATGTTACATATACAGTACTGTATTACGGTTTCGTCGACTTTTTAGGCTATATATATATACATATATACACATAATTCGGAAGTACCGGACAATCGGCATTACCAGACCACCCACTCCCTCCATTAGTCCGTTAATTCGAAGGGCTATAGTAATATTCTTTGCCCTTATCACACTAACATAAATAACACACAATTCGGAAATACCGGACAATTGGCATTACCGGACCATCCACTCCCTCCATTAGTCCGTTGATTCGAAGGTCTACAGTAATATTCTTTACCCTTATCACAGTAACATAAATAAAATTTTAAGCAGCAGAACAGAATCCTCGAGAGGCAGAGGACGAGTCAGTGTAGCAGACCTTCAGCGTGCCCCATTATAATGTCTCACTGTTACAAACTTCCATCGCTAACAACAGTAATTACTGTCTCCAATGAACACATAAATCCTGTAAACATGAGAACGACGGACTTAAGACTACATTTCAGCGAATTAACACAGGAGAAATCTCTCTGAAGATAAACGACCCACAGGGCAGGTCTAGAATATAAACATCCTGTTTAGCAAACCCGATAGTCCGGAATCTCCGTATATAATAAGATAGATTAACTATTTGTAGCGCAGACAAGGCAAGTCAAGACTATTACAATATTACGTTCGTAAACGGCGAGTTTATGAGACTGATTGACTGTGTTACATAACCTTTAAAACTACAGTGGCTACTACGTGTACCAACTGAATTGATATTCAGAAATCCTGTATTTTGCCCACACAGAGTATTTACGTGATCCCTATGGTTCTCGAAATAAACAGCGATTGTTTCTACAAACAGCGTTAATTGGTTGGTCTTAGGATTGTGTATTATGCACGAGAGGAACCAGATTTCTAAATAATATTCGTAGGAAACTGGTTTTTCAAAGGGCTACCAGCTTTTTCCAGATTGCACTCGATTCAACGTCCTTCAACTTGAACTTCGTTCATGACGACACCATCAAATCGTTCACCCAGGTAAAATGCAACACTTCGTAACCCGATTATTGGTTCTCCTTATCTAGGGGTCACTGTCCGCCGTCTGGTCAGCTGATGTCACCCGTCTGTGTCACAGTCCGTGCATGATAAGCCTCTAAGGAAACTTGTTTAGCACTCTGAAGACTGCAGTTCGTTAACACAAACTCAGACACTACAATCTGAATTTGTACCGTTTTCAGCGTACAGAAGTCAAACTCCTTTCCCCATCTTAATTAGTATTCACGTAATTTCAACATCCTTATATATTTATACAGGGTGACCGAGGATGAAAGGTCAATCAATATTTTGGGAGGTGATATCGGCTCCAGGACATTTAGGTTCCCAGAATTTCCAGACAATCGGCATATGAAATTGGTAAGGTTGCCAAACCTACAATATTTCAAATACACTAAATAACTAACTAACTGGCTCCACCGAGCAGAGTCCTTCCTGAGAACCTAACAGGTCCTCAGCTAGTCAAGAAATTCCCCGCATTTTATGGAATCCGAAGGTTCATTACCGCATTCACAAGAGCCCGCCACCATCCCTATCCTGAGCTAGATAAATCCAGCCCATGTCCCCCATCCCACTTCTTGAATATCCATTTTAACATTATTCTCCCATCTACGCCTAGATCTTCCAAGTAGTCTCTTTTTCCTTCACGTTTCCTAGCCCAAACCCTGTTTGTACGTCTCCTCTCCTCCATATGTGCCACATGCCTTTGCATTCTTCTTGATCTGATGGCCCGAATAATATCTGGTAAGGAGTATACACCATAAAGCTCCTCGTTATGTAGTCTTCTCCACTTCCCTGTTACCTCGTCCTCCTTAGGCTCAAATATCTTACCCAGCACCCTGTTGTCGAACACCCCACGAATGCACTACGTCGTTAAAATGCAGAGTATCTGTGTCTTAAAACAAATGGTAGACGTAGTTGCCACTGTTTTCTACAGGGCTAATAACTGCCGTGGAATAGTGACGTGGTATTAACCTTTTAAAGCCAAGCGGTAACTTTACATCCGACCAGGTTTAACATTAAAAAATTCTACGTGGTGCCCACATTGCGTTTATGTGTTTTGTACGGATCTCAGAACAAACAGCAACTTTTGCCTTATAAAGCATTAAGAGACTGGTTTTTATAACCGAAGTGGAGAGTGTTTACAGCGCGGTACGCACTGAGTCCTTATATAAAACAGATAAGCTTCGTCTTTAAAGGGTTAATACAGACCATTACTGTCTCAGATGAGCGCGCGCGCGCGCGCGCGCGCACACACACACACACACACACACACACACACACGCATCATCTTACGCACACCAATACAGCACTGTCTATATAGCTGTCTTTCCTACTCCACTCACCGACTCTGCCAAATCTTCTCACGTAGGGCCGCGCAGAACACGGCCAGTCACCAGCGGCCTGCCTGCTGGCTCTTGCTGCACTTCAAGACGTTACGTCCCTGCAAACACAACACCCGAAATATCAGCTGACCAAAAGTATCTATACCAATGATATCTGAGATTCATACGGCGGTAATCGTGCATCCTGATTCCTGCATCGTCAGGGTACCTGAAGATGCAGGCAGCAGTATGTTCTGAAAAGTCATCACATTTCTACCAGACTGTACGGTGTCAAATTCCAGACGACATCATTCATCAAAGTCAAACACATTCGTAGTAACCTGGATGTGGAGTCAGTACGTTTTCCGACATATGTTTATACAAACTCTTGAAATTTTTCCAAGCATTTTAGAAACACCCTGTATATAGATTATTAATGTTATTATTATTATTATTTGATGCAACATAAACTCTTGAAAATTACGAACGACACGAATTATAAAATCGAGGAAGAAACTCAAAGAAAGCGCTGAATGAATACGGGCGTGACAGGTCCAGAGGTGACCTAACCCATTAACAGTAGCTTGTCACTAGTGTTTCATTCATGCTTTATATTCCTCAGGACCCCGGTTCGAGTCGCAGTTCGTATAGTGGCTACGCTCATGTGGTCGAATAGCGTCTTAAATATTAACCCTTTAAAGACGAAGCGTATCTGTTTTATATAAGGACTCAGTGCGTACCGCGCTGTAAACACTCTCCACTTCGGTTATAAAAACCAGTCTCTTAATGTTTTATAGGGCAAAAGTTGCTGTTTGTTCTGAGATCCGTACAAAACACATAAACGCAATGTGGGCACCACGTAGAATTTTTTAATGTTAAACCTGGCGGTACGTAAAGTTACCGCTAGGCTTTAAAAGGTTAAAGACGAAGCGTATCTGTTTTATATAAGGACTCAGTGCGTACCGCGCTGTAAACACTCTCCACTTCGGTTATAAAAACCAATCTCTTAATGTTTTATAAGGCAAAAGTTGCTGTTTGTTCTGAGATCCGTACAAAACACATAAACGCAATGTGGGCACCACGTAGAATTTTTTAATGTTAAACCTGGTGGTACGTAAAGTTACCGCTAGGCTTTAACAGGTTAAGCTCAGTAACTGTATAGAGTAGGGGACCTTCTCAGGGCGCCAACACCCGTTTCACTAGTCAAATTTATAGAACCCAAAAGTACACTGCCGTGTTCCCAACAATCATCATGAATGTTACCATTTTCTGTGGTCATTAACAAACGAAAACATTAAGTAATAAATACGATTCAATTCCTACCTCACAGATAACACAACGACTCCATTACAAAGACCTGTCTCTTACTGTCGGCTAGGGACGTAACAGGTGTGTACCGTCATAACCATATCAAACACATAAATACCCTGGCGGGGCAGAATGCAGAGTTTTCAGTAAAGTCACGGCAGGTGGTATACAAAACAGCCACTGTGCTTTAGAGGTCTAACTAAACGAGATGTCATTTCCAGACGGACCGCCCACCCTGAGCCACTGCTAGCATACGCTCCGCGGCAGCACGGAGCCTGCCGGGTAGGCAGCCCCATCAACATGCACAGCACGGCTCTGCTGATCGTTTGACTCAAACCGCCGCACAGCTAATCTCCTGACATGTCGGGTGAGTGGATTTAGTCTGTCCTTGATTGTGCGCACATACACAGATAGCATCTCGACAACGGGGAGACGTTAAGGCATTCAGCGTGCCATGAATGGATGATACAGGGTGATCAAAGTTGTGCACAACACAGTGCAGGTTGTCCTTTTGTCCTTTTCCTAGTAATGGAGCACCAGTGGAATGATACTGACAGTGGAAAACCGAAGTACTCGGGGAAACACCTGTCCCAGTGCCACTTTGTTCACCACAAATCCCACATGGACTGACTCCGGGATCGAACCCGGGCCTCCGCGGTGGGACGCCGGCGACTAACCGCCTGAGCCATGGCATGGCCCACCGTACAGGTTGGCTAAGACACTGCGCTACAAGCCGGAAGGTCGCGGGTTCGATTCCCGATGGTGTTATTGGCATTTTTCGCTGACTTAATCCTTCCAGCCGCACTATGGCCCTGGGATCGACTCAGACTCTAACAGAAACGAATACCAGCTCCTCGGGTGAAGGCAACCGGTGGCTAGGGCTGACAAACTTACCACCTTGATGTGCCGACTGTCTTGAAATCTAGGCGCCTCAACCCTCTGGAACCCTAGGGGCCTGCCAAGGCCTGAATAGGGATAGCTTTACCTTTACCTTACAACACCGTGTAGTCTGCCACAACCAGGTATCGTCTTCTGGAATGTGACAACGTGTCGTCTGGTACAATTGTACCTCTACCGTATGAATACAAATCAGACAACTACGAGGTAAGAAAGACGAGGTCAGCCACACTAATAATGGAGGCAACAGGTTACTCTGAAACGTCGGTAAGCATCTGACAGACAAGACGGCATCACAGTCACAGCCGACAGAACGTCCAGTCTCACATAGATTCAGTCACTTTCTCAAAGCGGTCAAGCGCCACCAGTTTGCTTCGTATTTCGGCGGTCACAATAGTGATGTCATGATTTAACCCTTTAAAGACGAAGCGTATCTGTTTTATATAAGGACTCAGTGCGTACCGCGCTGTAAACACTCTCCACTTCGGTTATAAAAACCAGTCTCTTAATGTTTTATAAGGCAAAAGTTGCTGTTTGTTCTGAGATCCGTACAAAACACATAAACGCAATGTGGGCACCACGTAGAATTTTTTAATGTTAAACCTGGTGGTACGTAAAGTTACCGCTAGGCTTTAAAAGGTTAAGGCCCGTTTCCTTTCAAGTACCTTCACAGCAGACCTCTTTATTTATTTTACCCAGTGTGATCATAAATTTTCTGGGTTCAAATCCCTGATACCTTTCCCAACGTAACCAACTGCCTGAGGACAGCCTCACATGAGCCCCTACTCTAAGCATATCAAGGCATTCAAGCAAGACGCTAATGCAGTTAGCGTCGAGTGCTGACCGGATCACGTGTTAGTTATTGGCGCGAGGGTTAAGGGGCAAGCTGGTAAGATGGGAAGCACTGTACATGCACCACCAAGCCTTTTTAGGCGCTTTCGCAAAAACAGCGAAACATGATTTAGCTTTGTCATGTCTGTCCGTCCGTCTGCCCGCATGGTACAACTCGGCTCCTACTGGACAGATTTTCATGAAATTTGATACATGAAGATTTTTCGCAAATCTGTCGACCATATTTAATTTTGATTAAAATATGACAAGAATAACGGGTACTTTACACGAAGACCTTTGTACATTTATGATAATATCTCGCCGAATTCTTCTTTGAATAAGAAATGTTTCAGACAAAAGTTGTAGAGAAAATCAAAACACACATATTATATTCAATAACGTTTTTCCGAAAATCGTGCCGTTTATGAGATAATTTGGAAAAATATGTTACAGTCAGAGAGGCGACAGATGACAATATGGCGCATGCACTATGCACGCTGGATAACTAAGGCTACAGATACACACTCAGAATACGTAATACTTACTGCTTTTCAACAGCTACAATGGTTACGCGAACGCGCCCCAATGGCCTCTCTTGTCACACCATTTCCTAAAACCTCTAGTGACCAAGGCTATAAACGCGCTCTCCACAGCGTCTAGGTGAGCCTAACAGCAAACACGCCATGCCGACTGCAGCCATGTACAATGGTTCACATAACACGGGACATGTACTTCAAGAATTTAACTTTTCGGTGGAGTCGTCAAGTTCTGTCCGGGCGTATCGTTGGGCATTTGCTTACACGATGACATGCGATATGGGCCCTTTACTTAGGTTATCGTCCTACATTCATCCAAGCATGGGTTACCCGGTCTAATTAAACTCCAAATGCGGCCACTTGCGAAATTTTTACGTAGCCTTGACTGATACACTAAGCGCGTGCCAATTTCCAGATATATCTTCTACCATATCTCTCAACTAATACAAAATTTACAAAACAAGACTTTTGCGATGATTCGTGTCTGTTTGGTACTAATTACTAATTTGTTTCCTGGTGATCTGTTTGTGTTCCCACAGTTTTAACACTTAGCTGTCCAAATTCTTATTATTATGCATTCCAACAGTCTGGTCCAAATTAATTTTCGAGGACATCTCTAACATTCAAAGCTCAACAGCAGCCACTAAACGACAGGAATCAAAGGAAGAGCAACACAAAACAATGTAAAATAACGTGTCGATTTGAGCTCGACATTTGACCTGGTACAGCGGAAAGCGCTGTCGAGTTTAACTCGACAATTGGCGGATAAAGGTTACGTCAAAGACAGCTATTACCGACAATCCAATCAGCACTACATCTCAGACGAATTACCCTTAAGATGGATACAGCTGAATAAGCACGTTATGTACTTGTAACATTTTTTGATAACCATACGGACTACTTTACCGACTGAAGCATAGATGCCTCTAACTGCCACTTACTGCTGCCATCTTTTTAACTTCTTCTTAACTATTAGCATTGATTCGTAAACATGAGTCTAATTCACATACATTTGATGGTAGCTGAGTTGCGTGAGAAGTTCAACGTTTAGGGACGTGAATATATCATTGAAGAGACGTCGCCGTCTGTCAATTACGACGCCAACTAAACACCACAGACAAATTCAACAGAATCTACTGTGTGATTTATGCATTGTTAAGACTCGGTTGATTTACTGTTCCTATCTCCACATATCACTGTAAAGGACCTCGCCAGTTTCCATAAGAAGATACTGTTTTTCCAGAATGTGATGCCGTTCACTGTGGTAGAAGCGAACTGACGTATCAGATAGAACTGCTGCCTCCTTCATAAGTGTGAAAGGGTGACTCTGAAGCCCTGAAGGTGAAGCGTATGTTCCTCTCAAATGTCGGCACCTGTCTACTGAAGTCTCTGTGTCAGAACCAAGGCTGTAGAGTCGGAGTCGGAGTCGGAGTCGGAAGGAATTTTAGGCGGAATCGGGATCGGAGTCGGTAAAAATGTACCGACTCCGACTCGGACGTCAATTTAAAATCTTATCTAGATACTCCAACCCCAGAACCCTGATAGCTACAGTAACCATTAGACTTATACTTAAATATAGGTTGTAAGTCTAAACAGTAGCCAGTCTGCATATTTTATTGCGACAGCTGTTTAGCGTCCACGGACGTCACGGATTGCCTACAGTTTGGATCTTCAGCACACATAGGCCTCTCCACTCGTATATACAGCGTTATTCATAATTCCCTGAGACACTTCCTAAAATACACTTGAATGGCGGCAAGGATTGTAACATGCGACTTACAGAGGGAAAAAGAAACTCTCCACGTTATTTCCGCATACCCCACAAGTGCTCTGTGTGCCCGCCCTTTGTGACACAGCAGACGTCAAACCGATAATCCATGTCCGCCTTACCCGTTGCAGCATGTCACTATTGATTGCTGAGTTAGCAGTGATAATTCGTCTTCGCAGCTCAGGCAGATCCTGTGGTAAGGGCGGTAGAAATAGAGTCCTTAACATACCCCCATGGCGTTAGGTCAGGTGATCTTGGTGGCCAGCAAAGCAGTACCTGGTCTGCGGCAGCGAGTATAGGCGGATATGGATTATCAGCTTGACGTCTGCCATGCCACAAATGGCGGACACACAGAGTACTTATGGGGTATCCAAAAAGAACTTGGAGAGTTTCTCTTTCCATCTGCAGGTCGCGTGTTACAATCCCCTCTGCCATTGAAGCGTACCGAGTTTATGAAATGTGTCAGGGAATTACGAATAATCCCGTACATAGGAATATGCCTACCACACATCGCATAACCGTTATGTTGGCTGTCTACTCTTCAGGCACAGCCTTGACAAATGGACAGTGACTGCTGATTGTACTACTACAGAAGCCATAAAATCCACAGACTGGCCATCCACGGCTTTACAGAATACGAAACTTGGTCAGTGCAATCTCTTAACGTGTACATGACCGCTTCCACTGACCTACAGGCACACCCTAACGATGAAATAACGTTGTGAGGTGACCCCATGCGCTGTGGACCTGCAGCCTCTCATGGGCCCACTGTCCGTCCCCGGATGGAGCAGTGGTGGAAGGATAATCGGCACATTAACCCTTTAAAGGCGAAGCGTATCTGTTTTATATAAGGACTCAGTGCGTACCGCGCTGTAAACACTCTCCACTTCGGTTATAAAAACCAATATCTTAATGTTTTACAAGGCAAAAGTTGCTGTTTGTTCTGAGATCCGTACAAAACACATAAACGCAATGTGGGCACCACGTAGAATTTTTTAATGTTAAACCTGGTCGTATGTAAAGTTACCGCTAGGCTTTAAACGGTTACACCGAAGTACTCGAGGATAAACAGCGGAAGACCACAAATCCCGGAATTTAATTTTATTCAATTTAACGCGTGCCCATTTAGTTCACTATGACATAATATAAATGCATATCTTAAAGAAACAGGTTATGAAGTCCTCGACTGGATTTAAATGATCTGGGATAAGGTTCAGAGTTCGCTGTTGTGAATGCGGTAATGAACCTCGGGGTTCCGTAAAGCGAAGACTAGCTGACAAACTATCAGCTTCTGACAGTCTGCTCTGTAGCGTTACTCATGTGCCTAAACACCACGACATGAAGATGTGAGGGGTGGGAATCATCTACATGCATTTTTAACCTGAATAAAAGATTTAACTCACTGGACACATTCACATCCTGACGGTTTCACTCCCCAAGGATCCAGCACCCGGGTTCCGTAGGATAGTATACTCCTTAGGAACCGGAGTCAGTCTGTCCCCAGTGGTGGCGCAGACAAAACTCTCGGTCCCTGCCGAGAACACAGCAAAGGTCCGCCATGCCACACACTGACACTTCACTGTGCTTGCTATTCACGATTCATTCATTACGCACTCTGTCGTACGACAGGTCCATAACCTCTTCCAAAGCGAGTTCTCCACAGGGTGCGATCTAGTGCTTCCTCTTTCAATTTCCAATATCCTCTCGTTTCATTAAGGTCATCCAGTAGCTTCTTACGTCTTCTTCCTCGTCTTCCCATCACTCCTATCCCTCCCCCTATCTTTCCTTCAATAATGTGTTTTAGAAAGCAGTTCCTACGCAAGATGTGACCAATCCAGTGATACTTCCTTCTTTTTATTGTATGTAGGATATTCCTCTCCTCCTTGACTCCATGTAATACTTCTTCATTTCTCACACGATCGGTCCAACTGATCTTCTCCATTCTTCTCCAGCACCACATTTCAAAACTTCCCAGTTATTTCTGATCTACTTTCCGAAGCGTCAAAGTTTCAGCACCGCGCATGACTATTGTTAATCCTGATATCCACGAAATAATACAGAACCTCAACCGTCAGCCAATAGACAGCCTATTTCTTTGCGGTACAACCCGTGAGACCCGTCGCGAATCGATAACTTTTGGAACACCACACGTTAACAGCACGTGCGAATAACACTCTGTAGCAGGACTCAATCCGCCACTGCATGTTAAACGCCTAATTTGAAGCAACAGTCACGACTTGGCCGGTCGCGCCAGACTGTCGGCCCGAAGTAATTACTAACTGCAGATGTGACACTGTTTACTGTTATGGCATAGACCTGTCACAGTGTCGATTGTATGTGTTCGTGTTTCGTGGTAATAATCATACGAGACTGGGCGAACACTTAACACGGGAAGGCAAAGTCAGTCCACATGTACCCAGTTCCTGTCGTAGTGAATATGAATCGGAAAACGCGGAAGGTCTGTCAAAATAACCTATCTTCCAGACGAGATTTGAAACCTGGAACTCCCAGATATGAAGCAGGAGAGATACACACTTTACCACATCGTCAGCGTTTATGTGTGTTAATTAACATTTTAAAGCCTAGCGGTAACTTTACATACCACCAGGTTTAACATTAAAAAATTCTACGTGGTGCCCACATTGCGTTTATGTGTTTTGTACGGATCTCAGAACAAACAGCAACTTTTGCCTTATAAAACATTAAGAGATTGGTTTTTATAACCGAAGTGGAGAGTGTTTACAGCGCGGTACGCACTGAGTCCTTATATAAAACAGATAGGCTTCGTCTTTAAAGGGTTAATTAAGATTTCAACTGCTAAGATTACACAGCATGGGTAACAGATGCAAGATGTACACGTGAAATTAAAACCAGAAATGCCATGGCAAAAGCAGCATTCAAAAAGAAGAAGACTCTTTTCAACAGCAAATTGGACTCAAATTTGAGGAAGAAAACAGTACAGCGCTACCTCTGGAGCACAGCTTTGTACTGTGCTGAAACTTGGACACTTTGGAAAGTAGGTCAGAAATGCCTGGAAAGTTTTGAAATGTAGTGCTGGAGAAGAATGGAGAAGACCAGTTGGACCGATCGTGTGAGAAACGAAGAAGTATTACTTACAGTCAAGGAGAAGAGGAATAATAAAGGAAGGCTAACTGGATTGGTCACATCGTGCGTAGGAACTGCCTTCCCAAAACACGTGATTGAAGGAAAGAAAGAGGGAAGGATGGAAATGATGGGAAGACGACCAAGAAGGCGTAAGCAGCTACTGGATGACCTTAAGGAAAAGAGAGGATATACGAAAATAAAAGAGGAAGCACTAGATCGCACCCTGTGGACAAATCGCTTTGGAAGAGGCTATGGATTTGTCGTATAACAGACTACAGAATGAAAACAGGTAAATAAATTAAGTGGTGCTATCACTTCACCTCCACATAATGCTGAAGTCAATAACGCGTGAAACTGTAACTCCATTTCCAGAATCAACGTCGAGGACCTTGACGCTGCAGACGACAGCCTTTACGCCCTCGTCTTATGACTCGGGCCTGTTACAGTATATCACATTCTTGAAATATGTGTTGAAAAGCTGCTGTCACAAGGAGCGACAGTTTCTTTACGATCGCCGCGTCTTGCTAGAGACAGATATTGATGTTTTTGCTGTTTGCTGATAATAATGTTTTGATATTGGAATCCAATCCCACGCAGCAGCTACTTTTGTGACAGTTCTATTTAATCTTGAATGCAGAAATCTATAAATACTAACAGCATATGCAACAGACACCACAATCATACGTAATTCTATGTAAATCTATGATTTACATTAAGCGTAAAGATTTTTAACCATGTGGTATTGAACTTACATAAAAAATTTACATTAACATCTGACCAAATACAACTAAATTCTATATATGATATAGAACTACATGTTTCAACCCATTTCAGGTTATCTTCAGGTTCACGATTGGTCTTTAAAACATATATATAAACATATATAATATAATATAATGTAACATAATATAAATATAATATATATACACACATTATGTATATTTCTTCCTCAATATGTTTTAAAGACGAACTATGAAACTCAGGTTGACGTGAGATAGGTCGAAACATGTAGCTCTACATAGCAAATAGAATTTAGATGTGTTTGGGCAGATGTTGATTTAATTTTTGTACTATTAACCTTTTAAAGCCTAGCGGTAACTTTACATACCACCAGGTTTAACATTAAAAAATTCTACGTGGTGCCCACATTGCGTTTATGTGTTTTGTACGGATCTCAGAACAAACAGCAACTTTTGCCTTATAAAACATTAAGAGACTGGTTTTTATAACCGAAGTGGAGAGTGTTTACAGCGCGGTACGCACTGAGTCCTTATATAAAACAGACACGCTTCGCCTTTAAAGCGTTAAGCGTGATTTCAGGCTTCCGCCGCGATGTAAATGAGGTCTATGCCCTTCTGAAATGTTGCGCAGCGTTGATTTGTGGTTAGGATTTGTTTACAAGTCGTTATAATTTCAAATAAAAAATTTTCACGCCACATGAACGCAGAGCACATGGGAAATGCCTGGAAACACAGCTTCGAAAAGGAGAAATTCTGTTTGATAAATGTGAAGTCCTTCCGGCAGTCATCAAAACTGTAACAATCTCACTGTCGTTTATTGCAGATACCAGTTTGATCTACTTGCATACAGTAACACATTGACATCTACATAAGAACAGAGTGACGACCGAATGGCGAGCCGCTATTTTTTATACAGGCCTACAGGACCCATGGAAGGTTTACAAAAATGACATTCAGAGCAGAATTGAAGATACCGCGGTGGGGGGATACGAAACTGCAGAAAAATACGTAATGAGGAGCTTGATGATTTTACTCTTCGACAGATATCAGTAGGGCTATCAAATCAAGAATAAAGAAGGGATGGGATAGACATGTACTACGTGTAGGAAGCGAAGCGAAGCTATCCCTGTACAGGCCTGGACAGGCCCTCAGGGGTCCAGGAGGTCGAGGCTCCCAGATTTCTAGACAATCGGCACTTGAAGGTGGTAAGGTTGTCAGCCCTACGCACCGGCCGCGTTTACCCCCCAGGAAAGATTCCTAGTACTCATTTCTGTTAGAGGCTGAGTCGACCCCAGGGCCATAGTGTGACCGACAGGATTATACCAATGAAAAAATCCACTGACACTATCGGAAATCGAACCCGCGACCTTCCGGTTTGTAGCGCAGTGCCTCAACCAACTGCGCCACCGCGTGCCCCATTATGTGTAGGAGAACTCAGAAATGCATGCAGAATCCTGGTCGGAAAAGTTTGGACGCAGATGGAAGTATATAATTGAAGTGGATACTAAAACACGGGTTGGGATATGTAGAATGGGTTTATGCGCCTGAAGTCAGCGTTTACAGGCAGCTCTGTAAAAGCAGCAATGAAGCTTCGGATTACATGTCACGTCTTAATTCCCTG
This sequence comes from Coptotermes formosanus, assembly GCA_013340265.1. Lineage (NCBI taxonomy): Eukaryota > Metazoa > Arthropoda > Insecta > Blattodea > Rhinotermitidae > Coptotermes > Coptotermes formosanus. The sequence continues at coordinate 336,528 of BLKM01000909.1, read as the reverse complement.
AGTGTTTAGAAAAGTTATATTCTCAACAACTCTGCTCCACGCATTTGATTCGGAAACTACGTGACAGACACAAAGCCATACACGTGGTGTCTTCAGACCAGTATCGATGTATATATGGTTTCATTGATATAATTTGTCGTAACACGTGGAAGCCATACACACAGCCCACATACAGCCGTCCCTTGACAACAGATCAATAAGAAAGGTGAAGTTGCGGCACTCGTGATCACAGCTGAAGTGAATTGCCTGATGATTCGATCCGGCGTTATGACTGTCGTATCTTTAGATATGATACATAAATCACACACTTTACAGGATCAAATGTGTAGGAGTGAAAACCAAGAAAAGTTACAGCCGTTACAAATATTTGTGTAAGAGACGAGCAGCGTATAAACTCAGTGTTCCGAACCCAGAAAACAACATTCCAGTTCCTCACCCTGTGCAGCCATTTGCATATCGTCCTTCTCTTCAGCTTTAACCTTTTAAAGCCTAGCGGTAACTTTACATAAGACCAGGTTCGACATTAAAAAATTCTACGTGGTGCCCACATTGCGTTTATGTGTTTTGTACGGATCTCAGAACAAACAGCAACTTCTGCCTTATAAAACATTAAGAGATTGGTTTTTATAACCGAAGTGGAGAGTGTTTACAGCGCGGTACGCACTGAGTCCTTATATAAAACAAATACGCTTCATCTTTAAAGGGTTAACCTTTTAAAGCCTAGCGGTAACTTTACGTACCACCAGGTTTAACATTAAAAAATTCTACGTGGTGCCCACATTGCGTTTATGTGTTTTGTACGGATCTCAGAACAAACACCAACTTTAACCTTATAAAACATTAAGAGATTGGTTTTTATAACCGAAGTGGAGTGTTTACAGCGCGGTACGCACTGAGTCCTTATATACAACAGATACGCTTCGTCTTTAAAAGGTTAAACATGTACAGCAGAGTGGTAAGCATACGTACCACTTGATTTACAATTTTTGTAATGGAAGACACCCCATTGGCACACATATTACAAGGGCAGCTATATTTATTCTTATTAATTCTACAGTCAGATCCATCACTTTGTTTCAAAAAAATACGTTTTTTTTGTAACAGAAATTAAAACAACCGTACAGCACACCTTCGTTCACAATATTCCATTCATTTAGATATTTAATTACGTAAAACATACACTACATGTTTCGGCATCGATTCGGCCATATTCAGGAGGCCGAAACATGTAGTGTGTATTTTATGTAATTAAATATCTAAATACATATAGCGAACGAAGTTGTGCCGTACGGTTGTCTTCTGTTACAACAATGTTATGCACAACGTGAAAGTAAACATTAAAAATAAGTTTCTTGGCTACCAGATTCGGCTAAGAGCCACCATCGGGTCATGATAGAAACTATAAGCTGGAAAACTCCATTTACTTTTCCAACTTTCTATCACTAGAAACTGATGGTTTCTATCACTGCTGGTTTCTATCACTAGAAACTGTCAGCTGGAAAACACAGAGTTTTCCAGCTTGTTTCTATCACTAGAAACCAGCAGCTGGAAAACTCCATATAATTTTCCAGCTTGTGGTCTCTATCACTAGAAACCAGCAGCTGGAAAACTCCATATAGTTTTCCAGCTTGTTTCTATCACTAGAAACCAGCAGCTGGAAAACTCCATATAGTTTTCCAGCTTATGGTTTCTATCATGGCCTGATGGTGGCCCTTATGAGCCAAAACTAATAGCCAAAAAACTTATTTTTAAAAACGAAGTGTTGGATCGGACTGTAGAATTAATAAGAAAATATACACTCTTGAAATTTGATTTACCATTCGCACCGTGAAGTCTACCCACACTGTTCGTATATGCAGTTCGTGTGACTGCCACAATGAATAGCGGTTATTTCGCTAAGCAGCTTTAACAGATTGGTCTTTGTAATACAGATGCGATGTGTTCTCTGTGACGTAGGTAATGTTTTCTATATACCACATAAACTCCACGTTTCAACAGAATAAATATGAAGTTATATAATGGCGTATCTTCATGTTCTTTTAACAAAGAAAACGTAAACTCGTTCCTGTATGGGTGTGGTGAATTTCACGCTCCGACCGCATTAACCTGGGAGAACAAGCCGCCGATAATAATTACACACACACAGGAGTTTGGGTGAAAAGCAGAAATCTGCATCTTTTCCGGGAATCGAACGACGATCACCTAGCCTAAAACCAGTCACTATACTAACTGAGCTACCAACTGCTATCTCGAAAACGGCAAATGTGCTATTATTTGCCTATGGAAAACAATAAACAGCGATTACTGACACCTCACGTGACACATTATGAGGAGACCGTGTGACAGGCCTGGCTGTACAAAGTGGGATTCGTTCGGGTTTTATGTTTTTTTGGCTCTATGTTGATTGTTCTTGAAATGAAGTTTACTGCTCCTAGGATTGAAGATACACCCACTAGGTGTAGGGAGGAAATGCCCTGGTCATGTGCAGACCGCGTGATAGCTCTGACAGCAACAGGATGGCCCTAGTCACCAGGAGACCTGTCACAGCTCTGACTGTAAGATGCCGGCCCTGGTCACGTGGAGACTCTGTCACAGGTCTGACAGCTAGACAATGGCTATTCACCGTGAAGCATTGGGTTCAACACCCTGTATGTGCACAAGAGACTCCTTCACATCCTTCAGGTTTGCTTCCTACTTCCACACACACACACACACACACACACACACACACACACACACACACACACACACACACAGACACACACACACACACACACACACACACAAACACACACACACACACACACACACACACACACACACACACACACACACACACACACACACACACAGAC
>BLKM01000909.1:293057-328692 GCA_013340265.1 Coptotermes formosanus | reverse complement strand
CCAGCCCCATCCTACTGCCTTTCTTCTGACACAGCCAGCTCCAGCCTACTGCCTTTCTTACGACACGGCCAGCCCCATCCTACTGCCTTTCTTCTGACACAGCCAGGTCCAGCCTACTGCCTTTCTTACGACACGGCCAGCCCCATCCTACTGCCTTTCTTCTGACACAGCCAGCTCCAGCCTACTGCCTTTCTTACGACACGGCCAGCCCCATCCTACTGCCTTTCTTCTGACACAGCCAGCTCCAGCCTACTGCCTTTCTTACGACACAAACAGCCCCATCCTACTGCCTTTCTTACAACATATCCAGCTCCATCTTCCATCCTTACAACATAGCCTGTCTCCCTATAAGATCCATGTTAATCTTGTTCACAAAACTCCCTCTCGGCCTTCCATATGGATGTCTCCTAAAAAGTTACCTGATAAAAATTCTGTATGCATTATTGTGGTCCTCCCTGGCTACCTGGGCAGCCCCTGCTACCGTTATATTAACTACATTCCCTCCCATCGTCACTTCCTATATTTGAGTACCCTAACATCAGCAACTGACGTGTGCAAATCACACAGTTCTTCCTTTCGTGATTTCCACCCTAGCTACAAAACCAGCTTCTCCTAACTTCCTATAACACTACAACTTTGTTCTTCCCTCCAAACAACAGGACGCCGGGATAACTCGGCATATTGTAGCAATTAGGCTGCGTACTGGTCTGAAGATCTGGGATTCACTTCCAGGCAGGGGAGAGAGGTTTCCCTCTTCTGCAAAGCGTCAAGAGCGATTCTAGGCCCCACACAGCCTCCTAGGTAAAGTATGGCTGGGGTTCTTCCATGAAGATATAACAGCGCAATCTAAGCTGTAAACCTGGAAGACGTCCCTGCTGGTTGCCAAAAATATAGTTTCAGAACAGAACGCACAAAACCCCTGACCTACCGCACAGCTCTCTAGTTTTAAGCATCTCTTACTGTTATTTTATTTTCATGCAAATCTGGTTGGGTCAGTCCATGTGGGATTTGTGGTGGACAAAGTGGCACTGGGACAGGTTTTTCTCCGAGTACTTTGGTTTTCCCCTGTCAATTTCATTCCACCGGTGCTCGATTACTAGGAAAAGGACAAAAAATAATAATAATAATAATAATAATAATAATCGTCATCTTCATCACAGGGTTGCACAAGAAGCCTCAAGGCTGCGGTGCTTCCGTAGCGTCTGCTGCGGGGCCCTTCACCACTTAAAAAAAATCCGGTTTCTTGTCTCGTGGTTCCACAAGGCTTCCACGTTTAGAATTGATGACTTACAAGCAATATCCCACACACAATTTGTAGGCATGTTATAACCCATATCCCTTCCAAATGTCCCGTAACCAGCTGCAACATCTGACAGGTTATCGTCATCACACGCAAAGCTAAATAAAAACTTTCACTGTGTCACAAAAAGTGTTTTCTAAGATTTATTGCCATATATTATCTGAGGATCACACTTTACGTGGCGCTAGCTTCGCCAACCACCGACAATTTCGCGCGTTCGCCATGAAATTACTACAGACTGTCGAAAGTTACAAAGTATGATGAGTACTGACCTACTATGGCGTGATGTTCGTACCAAATTTCATAAAAATCGGTCATCTTGTTCCAAGTTTTAAGTTACACACAAACAGCATGATGGTCCCGTATGCTATTACTTTTCTTAAAGAAGGAAAGCACGCGTAATAGAACGCTCATAGCGTCAAACTAGATGGATCGAGGCCGCAAGAAGCTAGCAGCCAATCTATAATGTGACTCAGAGAATGCCTTGTTGATGTATGGAAGAGAGAACGTGCGGCTCGACGCAGTAACCTCGGCGCTGTTTTCGAGTGAGCATAAATGATGTTTATATCCAATTTGCTCCATTATAGGACGAATTAGCATTTGACCTCTCGTTAACTGAAGGATGAACGAACACACTACATAAACAGGCATTTGACAGCTGACAACATCATCTTTACACAGTAAGTTCATCACATGACTGCTTCAAACACAGAGTCCTGGATTGTACCAAGGGGGCGTTCCTCGATGTGCCCAACAGAGATAAGAAATCTTCCAACGGGGCCGAGGTCTGCTCCCCGTCCCTTAAACATCACAACCATACGTGTACTAGAGGCCAAGACATGCATAAATTAACTCCCTTTATAACGTCATCCTTCTCCCTCTCCTCATTCCCTTCATCTTTTCTTCGGTTTACCTCTATTCCCCTGTTCCTGTAACCCTTTAAAGACGAAGCGTATCTGTTTTATATAAGGACTCAGTGCGTACCGCGCTGTAAACACTCTCCACTTCGGTTATAAAAACCAATCTCTTAATGTTTTATAAGGCAAAAGTTGCTGTTTGTTCTGAGATCAGTACAAAACACGTAAACGCAATGTGGGCACCACGTAGAATTTTTTAATGTTAAACCTGGTCGGATGTAAAGTTACCGCTAGGCTTTAAAAGGTTAAAATAGGAAATTAAGTTCAGAGTAGAACACAAAGCTGCCACCCATGTCACCACGTCACAAACACGTGTTTCTATGGAAACTATGTAACAGACACACCCACAGTCACTCAGTAATTATCAGTCTATTGAATGTATAGCAGGATTACATCCACAAGGTCCCTGTCACTTCGCATGACTACCTTCAGCGCGAGTCTCACACCTAACGGTCATCATATATCAGTCACGTGATAACAACTGCTACGTAAGCAGACGAATACCGGCACCTCCACAGCTCTGACTGCAGAAACCCACTGACCTACGCGCATACGATTTCGCGCATTCTCCCGACTGTGATATCGGCCGAGGCTCGCTAATGTTACCTGCGCCTGAAGCTGGATAATTTGTGGAATTAATACCGATGTTGCCTAGCAAATAACGCTAAATTAACATTTGGTCTTACCTGTTAAGTGAACAAACTACTGATCAACATTTCATTAATAGAAACGTACTTTATCGCATAATACAGTTCAATAAGTATTTCGTATTCTTTAGACATTATTAGGCACCGCTGCGTCTTCTGACGCAGAAATAATTCTAAACCTTTCAGTCACTTGTTTATTGAGACATCCGCGACACCGAACTTGGTCCCAAGGCAGGCACTGTACGCCCTACGTAATCGTAATATTGGGGCGCGTTCGCGTAACCATTATTGCCGTTGGAAAGCGATAAGTATTACATATTCTGAGTGTGTGTCTGTAGCCTTAGTTATCCAGCATGCAAAGCGCATGCGCCGTATTATACTGCCATCTGTGGCCTGTCTGGCTCTACCACATTTTTCCACATTATCTCATAAACGGCACGATTTTCGGGGAAAAAAGTTGCCGAACACAAAATGCGTGTTTTGATTTTTTCTACAACTTTTGTCAGGCCCCTCTCTAATTCTAAGAAGAATTCAGCGAGGTGTTACCTCTTATCATAAACAAGCATATGTATTCATGTAAATTACCCGTTATTCTTGTCCGATTGTAATGAAAATCTAGTTTTCTCGAGAGATTTTCTAAAAATTCTCAAATAAATTTCATAGAACTCCACCCAGCGGGACCCCAGTTGCTCCATACGGACCGACAGACGGACAGACATGACGACGCTAATAGTCGCTTTTCGCAATTGTGGGAACGCGCCTAATAAACGATACGATTACGTGGATGTGCATGGGTGCACACACAAACATATGCACATTGCTTAACCCTACGAGCAAGTCCCCACCCACAACTGACATTTTGGGCGGTTGATCATCAGACTAGAAGTGAGCACTGTGGCAAGGGTCGCCCCCAAAAACTTTGGTAACCACATACCAAACTACACGGTGTCACAACCCGCAACACCTTTTTATAAGCTACTCAGTTCACTTCTCAACACTTTTGACGTCCGCCTCTCCAAATCTGCCAGCATCGCACGAACGGCTTCATGAACCTAAACCCCCGTCACCAATAGCGATGAATACTTATACGACGCCGACGCCCGCACTCCCACTGCTGTCGCCATTAATCTTACTACTTGACACTTTCACGCCATCAATTAATCCACCAACAGACTGTGCTCAGGCCTTGTCCTATCATCCAACGTCCCCAGCTAATTGCTTGGAAAGGTCAACCCAGCTACTTCGAAACCCGAATGCGGCACACACCCATAACTGACAACCCAAGAATCGACCCTTCGGACAAAATGAGTAAGCAGCCAGCAGGGCGGCCAACCAACCTTACAAAGCCCTATCTTATCTTTCCAAAGGGCCCGCCAGCAGAACCTCCGGGTGCACAGCAGCCTCAGAGTTATTGTGCAGCCCTGCGTTGTTCTCTCAGCACAGATTCATGAACCCCGTGTCTCTTACCAAGAGACACAGGTCTTTTAATGAAGTCATGCTTGTATCTTAAGGTTCTACAAAGAACTTCCCAAAGAAACCTAACGCTGGCGAGCCAAAGCCTCTTAACAACAGATAATACGATACACTCTTCCAGTCTCATCCTGCAAAATCTGCCGTATGAATCACCGTCTAACAGGCCTATAATGTTCAGGTGCATGGCCAGTGAGGAAAACCTTACAAAGCCTGGAAAAATTAAAGACAAATATTGGAGGAAACATCAAATCGACGACCATCTACGTTACTTTCAAGCTTGGCAGTTAACACAGGGTCTTAGTAGTGCTTACTGACCTGGGAGCTCACACAAAATATCTGTTGATTCATGCTGCATCTTAAATTGGTGAACATCTGTCAACGAGAGCAGGTTCACTCATACAGGCGGTGATTTTGTATCAACGGCAACCCAGTTTTAATCTAACACTGAAACATGCAACTGGAAAACATATATGTTTTCGGCAATGGGTCTGATTTTTACGGATGTAAATCGCAAGGACTTACGAGAAGCAAGTAACGATAGTGCGATCGTTGTATACCAAGTCGGCTTTTCCTAGAAGACAGAGAAAATTAAGGAAGATTTGACATGGCCGGTCGCCAATTCTAGCCAGCATTCCGGCAAACAAAAGAATACAGAAATCCGTTAGCGTTTCTGTAACGTGTGCTTTCGTTGTAGAAATATCAAAAAACACAAAACACAGTGACTGCAAATGATGTGAGCGATCACATAAAGTTCACAAGACAGTAAGTCAGCCAAAAGATTCAACACAGCCCGTTTTCGACGGCAATTCAGAAGGTTTTTCACGCCCTGTGCAAGAGAATTGTGTCCTCCATTTGTTGTCCTGCAAACATCAAGATGACATTAGACTTCGTGCCAAATATTTTCCAAAACGTTTCTTCAAATTTGCCACCGCAGATCGCATTTTATCCTCCAGCTTGTTCACGGTTTTAGATACCGCGTTAAGTGGGTCCCTGTCACCACGGTATGGTGCGTCCTCAGGTTGCGGATGGAGGAACGGCTTCCAGTTATGGAGGGTAGCTGCGAATACATTGAATAAGCAGTCGCGGACAGCCGAAAAGGGGTGGTCTTCCAGCTTGGGGGTTAGGCGAGGTACCAACAACCCCTCACCGTAAAAAATGATGATGTTACGAAACAGACAAAAAAGCCTCGGACCTGGACCGATTCTTTGGTACGACCCCAGCCAAGGGATTGAGCTGGCTCAGGATAGGGACAGGTGGCGGCCTCTTGTGAATTCGGTAATGAACCTCCGGGTTCCATAAAATGAGGGAAATTCTTGACTAGCTGAGGAACTGTTAACTTCTCAAGAAGGCCTCTGCTCCATGGAGTTAGTTAGTTAGTTAGTTAGTTAGTTAGTTAGTTAGTTAGTTAGTTAGTTAGATAGTTAGTTAGTTAGTTAGTTAGATACTGGCAGGAAGTAAACTTCATCTTTCACAAAGACCCACAGGAAGTCCAGGGGAGTCACATCGGGAGATCGCGGAGGCCAGTCAGTGGGCCTGCATCGGCCAAACGAAATGCACAATCAAGACTGTCACCACCTTATTGTGGATACGCGATCCCGCTATATCACGTTGAATAAAAGTACTCGATTTGTCTTTCAGTTAACTGTGCCATTAACCACAACTTGAACGCGTCACGACAAAAATTCCGTTAACTGTTTTCCCCTCGAAAAAAAGAAAGATTCACACCCAATCACGGCTCAGAGCACATACCTGACTTGTGAACAGGCTGGTAACAAAATAAGTTAAAAATTTGTACAAAATATTTGTAATAGTGTGGTACAATGTTTCTCCACACATATAATTTGACTACAATTTTTACATTTTTATTGCATTTGATGGATTTTTGTTCCTTCCTCAATATGTTATGTTATATTATATTAAATTATATCGTATATTGTATTTGTATGGGTAAATTGTAATTGTGTAGGTACGTTGTATTTGGGTAGGTATACTGTATTTTATGGGTATATCGTATTTGTGTATTTTGTAATGTGTGGGTATATGGTATTTGTGTAGGTATATTGTATTAGTGTAGGCACAGTGTATTGTGTGGGTGAACTGCCAATACGTGTACTGCAATTTGTGCCGTTCCGTTTATGCATGTGTTACTGTATTGTGGTGTCTGTATTGGTGTAAGACTGCTGCCACCGGGTGAAAACCCAATTGCATTGAGAAATAATAATAATAATAATAATAATAATAATAATAATGTTTTGAATAAATATTGTGAATATGAAGATGACCTAAAATGGTCGAAATGTGATGTTCTGTGCAATAAATTCGAACACAGTTATGATGGACGATTTTATTTTGATTTTTGTTATAAACACAACTGATTGACATCCTTTGAAAAAATAAACAAAACGCTTTACGTTCTGGCTGACTCTTACATGTTCAACACCTGCGTTAAACTTTCACTTCCCTGTACACGGATATTATACTCCTTTACCTCCCCCAAAAAATGTTTCGTAGACTCTAAAACGGATTTCAAAGAGAGATGTTTCAATATCTGCAGTACGGTCCATCATGTTCACGTAACGTTCCAAAAATATCACCTTGCCCACTGATGCTGTTATGTCTTGCGACGTTTGCTGTTGACAAGGCCCAACATCGAGGGGTTGCCGAACAATGGCTACACACACAAACTTAAAATTGGTAGCTAGCTAGCCAGCTAACTAACTAACTAACTAACTAACTAACTAACTAACTAACTAACTAACTAACTAACTAACTAACTAACTAACTAACTAACTAACTAACTCCATGGAGCAGAGGCCTTCTTGAGAAGCTAATAGTTTCTCGGCAGTCAAGAAATTCCCCGCATTTTATGGAACCCGGAGGTTCATTACCGTATTCACAAGAGCCCGCCACCTGTCCCTATCCTGAGCCAGCTCAATCCAGTCCATGCTGCCGTCCCACTTCTTGAAGATCCATTTTAATATTATACGCCCATCTACTCGCAGCTAGCTTGCCGTGTTGAATTCCTGGCAGTTCCCACATAAGCCCATCATGCATGATCAGTTGATTCCACACTCGTACTGTCGGCCTGAACTCATAGGCTTACAGATACAACCTTATGCCCACACATACTTTACACCATCTGCCGCTCGATCTCACGGCTGGAGCATACTCATGGAACCTTCTTGTGAATCTCCCTCAAGTATTGTCTCAGACTTCGTTGCCTGAAACGCCAGCACACAAAAGGCTATATCCCATTAAGTGCGCGCATATTACTTCTGTGGCGTATTGTACTGGCGATGCAACTGCTTCTTACGCATGCGCACAAACCAGTAATATGGGAAAGGGAAATTTTGAGAAAAATATTTGGCCCAGTAAAATAAAACGGCGTATGGCGGACCCGCACCAATCAACAGCTGATGGCTCTGTATAGAGAATCAAATGTTATCTCCGAAACTTCTAAACGAAACTTACGATGGTTAGGACACGCTAAAAGAATACCAGAAGAAAAAACAGCGAAGAAAATGTTGAAGAATATCCCAGAAGGTAAAGATCTGTTGGAAAGCCACGAAAAAGATGCTTGGACGATGCTGAAAATGGTCTGAAGAAAATCGGTGTTAGAGGCTGTATAAAAACTACTACGGGTTAAGACTCATGGAAATTGATCCTGAAGGAGTCCAAGGTCCTGCACGGACCGTAGAGCCACTGGAGAGAGAAAGAAACAGCATGCGCATAAAAACAGATTTGCTCTTTAGAACGGTGTGCGTTTAATTTTCGTGTGCCCACTACTTCCTTGCCAATAAATTTACGTAACCTCTCACATCATATAAAAACAGACTCAGTGTGAAATTTGTCTAAATAATATACTAACATACAGCTCCTTAGACAGAACAGTTGGTCTCGCTGTCCTCTCACCACAGAAGCACGGGTTTGATCCCATGCCAGTCCGTGTGGGATTGCTTGTGGGCGAAGTGGAACTTGGGACAGGTTTTTCTTGCGACTACTTCAATTTCCCCTGCCAATACCATTCCCCCACTGCTACTTACGTCTCATTCACCTACCATCGACGCTGAATAATCTTAGCAACTAGCAGCTTCATTAGATAAAACACGATCCCAGTGGCCGCGCGGTCTAAGGCGTAGGTCTGCGGCCGCTCGCTTGCTGGGATTGCGAGTTCGAATCCTGCCGGAGGCATGGATGTTTGTCTCTTATGAGTGTTGTGTGTTATCAGGTAGAAACCTCTGCGTCGGGCTGATCACTCGTCCAGAGGAGACCTACCGAGTGTGGTGTGTGTCTGAGTGTGATCGTGAAGCCTCGATAATGAGGAGGCCCTGGCCCACTGGGGGCTGTTGGGCCATTGGAAAAAAAATGAGATAAAACACTGCTTTCACTGTGCCTCCATCCTTGTTCCCCCCACTGTAATGGCCAGCCGGTTAATGCAGTGGAGTGAAATAATTGGTGCTTAACGTCAGAATTATATGAAACACTCAAACACACTCTGTTGGAAAAATGTTGAGTTTCTGAGTGTTAAAGCATGTGGTACATATTTACCACTGTATAAAAGGCTAAAGGAATTATTTATGTGTTCATATATTAATAACTGCGACTAGCACAAACTACACGGCGTCATATCCCGTAAGATGGTAGTCTTAACCTTTTAAAGCCTAGCAGTAACTTTACATACGACCAGGTTTAACATTAAAAAATTCTACATGGTGCCCACATTGCGTTTATGTGTTTTGTACGGATCTCAGAACAAACAGCAACTTTTGCCTTATAAAACATTAAGAGACCGGTTTTTATAACCGAAGTGGAGAGTGTTTACAGCGCGGTACGCACTGAGTCCTTAAATAAAACAGATACGCTTCGTCTTTAAAGGGTTAATGTTCGTCGACGTCATAATCTCAAAACTCGTATCTCTGTATGCATTTATTATGTCTTTTCTAATTCACATGCCCTTGCTAGGCTTTTTCTCTTTTAGAAAATGCAGGAAAATGTAAGAGACTTGAATGAGAAATGTTGCCCTGACGTGTATTCACTGAAGTTTGTCAAGTTGAGCTAACCGCAAAAAGACGATGTCTACGTCTCCGACTGCCAGTACAGTAATGATCACAATCCATCACGTAAGTACGCGCACAAACCGTCCCACTCAAGGAATCTCACACAGAGATTGCATCAAAGACAAGGGACAGTTTATAATCCCGTCTGAAGATACTCCTCGTCTCCATCGCCATAAAAACTCTATCAAATAAACAAAAACCTCTACGCCATCAATCATAACGCTCAAAGCACTGCGGTAACTATATTTACCACCTGCTTTTATATTAAAATACCTGTATTCTTCTCGTGGTGGGTCGGGTTCCATCCCAGGCCAGTACAAGTTGGATTTCTGATGGACAAAGTGGCATTGGGACAGGTTTCTCACCGAGTACATCGGTTTTCCCGTCGACATCATTCTAACAAGCCGATCCCAGTGGCCGCGCGGTCTAAGGCGTAGGTCTGCGGCCGAGCGCTTGCTGGGATCGTGGGTTCGAATCCCACCGGGGGCATGGATTTTTTTTGTCTTGTACAGTGTTTGTGTTGTCAGGTAGAGGTCTCTGCGACGGGCCGATCCCTCGTCCAGAGGAGTCCTACCGACTGTGGTGTGTGTCTGAGTGTGATCAAGTGCAAATAAACAACCTCGACACCTGCTGTGAACAGGTAGGTAGATCATGGAAGGACTGCGAAACGAATCACTCTAACAATGCTCCGCAGGGAAGGGTGTGCATCAAATCCGCGAGCCAGGTCGCCATGGGGACTAAATTTTGTAGCGGTGTTGTGTGTAAAACGCCCCCCCCCCCCGGGTAGGAAAGCCATTTGCTGTTATTCTTTAACCAACAATGCCATTGCCCGGGATTGGAGCCTACGACATGTGCATTAGTGTAATGAGATCATACACGGACAATGGATGTGCCTCTACGAAGGAACAAATTTTTTCGATGCCTTTCTGTAGGTATGTACATTGTCTTTATCAGATTTTAATTTAGAACGTAATTAACCTAACTTCTTTTTTTTCTTAGACTTTCCCTCTTCTACCTACCTGTTCACAGCAGGTGTCGAAGGTTTTTGTAATTTCATTTGATCACACTCAGACACACAGCACGGTCGGTAGGACTCCTCTGGACGTGGGATCGGCCCGTCGCAGAGACCTCTGCCTGACAACACACACACTCACAAGAGAAAAAAAATCCATGCCCCCGGTGGGATTCGAACCCACGATCCCAGCAAGCGCTCGGCCGCAGACCTACGCCTTAGACCGCGCGGCCACTGGGATCGGCAATTAATGTAACGCGTGCCATAATTACGGAGTAAAGACCTGAGAGTGAGCTAACACGTGCAGTGGTCAAATTTATGTCGTTGCGTTTATTCATTAGATTCCCTTTAACTATGTTCCATTTCTTTAACAGAAAATATTGGGGTTCATTGTATCCAGGGGCCTGGGTAAAACGGCCCTTTTGTAAGGTTTCAGAAAATCTCAAATTTCAGATGAACAAAATTTTTAAAGAACACATCAAAAACTGTGCCTCTTTCCTCTATAATCCCTGCAAATATCACCGTTCAGTTTACGTCATTAAAAGCAACCTACCCCCAGTTACACGATGATTTACCTTAGCGTGGTCGTTTTACACACAATTCTGCTACGGTGGCGCCTAGTGTCTGTAGTACCTCAACACGTAACTTGCTTCGTGTCACCCTTCTGGTACCTACAATTTTGAGACGACTCCCAGATGTTTGGAAAATCTGTGCACCCCTGCCATGGGGTATTCACTCATTCATCACCGATGCCGCACACTCCCAGTAACCGACACAGCCATTCCCACCCTGTCCATGCTGCCCACACAGTGTATCACGTGCTTCATATAGCTATTCGCAGAACAAACAGCAATTCTTCCCTGTCAGGGAGACGAAATGCGTTCTACATTAGCTATACACCAGATTTTTGTATACAGTCGAACCCGGTTATAACGTCATGAAAGGGACTGGATATTTTGTGTCGTTATAAACAAGTGCTGTTATAACCGAGGAGTATAATGTTACGGTTAACAGTGAGGAATTAATTGGTACCACAGAATATCTGACGGTATAGACGAGGTGTCGTATAAAACGAGTAGTTATAACCGGGTTCGATTGTATTATTCAGCCGAACTTTCGCCATTCTAAGGTATTCTTCACTTTGATACTACTCTGATCATAAGGACGAGCGGGCGAAGCCTCAAAAGCCTGTACCAAAATGATGTTCGCCCCCATACCGACTACTTTCCAAATATTTCTTAGGTCTCTCCCTTCTCCTCGAGCGTTAAAGGAGAACTGTTAAGTGTGATACAGTCAAAATCGTCTATAACGACATCCGTTTATACGACACCTCGCCTACAGCGCCAGATATTCTGTGGTACCAGTTAATTCCTCACTGTTACTCATAACATTATACCGCTCGGTTATAACGACACTAGTTTATAACGACATTGGTTTATACGACACCTCGCCTATAGCGCCAGATATTTTGCGGTACCAGTTAATTCCTCACTGTTAACCATAACATTATACCGCTCGGTTATAACGACACTAGTTTATAACGACATTGGTTTATGCGGCACCTCGTCTATAGCGCCAGATATTCTGTGCTACCAATTAATTCCTCACTGTTAACCATAACATTATACTGCTCTGTTAGAACGACACTCGTTTATAACGACACAAAATATTGAGTCCCCTTAATAACATTATAACCGAGTTCGAATGTACATACTATCGTTTTGTGAGGATTAAACCACGACGCATCTGAACATGATACATATATTTATAACACGGCTATTTACAATATCAGCAATCAGAACAGAAAAAAAGTCTAATTACAGGGTACATGCACATAAAATGTTGTATGAACAATGCATACAATCTGACTTGAGACTCCCACGCCAGTGGTACCAACAATGCCGCCTTCTGCGTACTTTGGTAGACAGGTGCCGACATTTCGGAGTAACGTACCATCTTCATTCTCAGGGTATACGGGTAACAATTATGTTGATCACGGTACATTCTCTGCCACACATGTAATACATACATCAGATATTTCGAGAACCAGAATGTTGGTCACGAAGCATGCAAGTAAGTAAGCGATTCGGATAAGTACGCATAAATGGTAGGATAATATTAATATCAGCCCTCACAGATATGTAAGGTAAAGGTAAAGGTCACCCTATAGCAGGTCCTGAGGGCCCAAGAGGGGGAGTAGAGGTATAGCTCTACCCGTTCGTGAGCCTCGGCACGAGAAGGGGATGGGGTGGCTAGCCCCACGCCCCGGCCGCTTTACCCCCGGGAAAGACACCCGTTAACCATTGTACAGGAGGCTGGGTGGGCCCCAGGACCGGTCTGGACGGCTGCGAAAAATCTTGCCCCCACCGGGATTCGATCCCCGGACCATCCAGCCCGTAGCGAGTCGCTATGCCGAGTACGCCATCCCGGGCCACCCACAGATATGTGCTAGGATAATGTTAAACTAGATTTTAAGATAATATGGTGTCAGGCAAGGGCGAGATTCAACTGGGTAAGAGCAGGATCCGGTGGCAGGGTCTTGCGAATACAGTAAAAAACCGTTATACCCACTCTGAAAACGGAGGCAGAAAGTTCCTCTGAAACGTCGGTATCCATCTATTAGTGCTGAATTATACGCCGATATATCACAGGAGACGTATGTGGCAACAAACAGTTGATATAGTTCCTTCTATAAATTTCCATTTGACCTTCCTGCAAGATACTTTTCCAAGCTCTCTGGTCTGAACATCACAAGAACGATTTATGGTACAGAATCACATAAATCACTTCCGTGCATGGGAACAGCGATCCTTTCAGCCAATACCATTTAGCACATCTACCTTTGCACTTCAATCTACAGCCTTACATGTATACATGAAGAGATGCATCGCCCTGTCAATAAACCGCGCTATTTGCAATGCAAAGAGGCTGTACGCCAATCCAGGGCTCCAACTGCTTTTTTGCTGTCAAGAAACCGTCTTTGTACAGAGCTGCTACGTATCTCCCCTACTAACTAACTAACTAACTAACTAACTAACTAACTAACTAACTAACTAACTAACTAACTAACTAACTAACTAACTAACTAACCAACCAACCAACCAATTAACTAACCAACCAACCAACTAACCAACCAACCAACTAACCAACCAACTAACTAACTAATTAATCAACTAACCAACCAACCAACCAACGAACCAACTAACTAACAAACTAAATAACTAACTAACCAACCAACCAACCAACCAACCAACCAACCAACCAACCAACCAACGAACTAACTAATTAACTAATTAATCAACTAACCAACCAACCAACTAACTAACTAACTAACTAACTAACTGGCTGACTGACTGACTAACTAACTAACTCCATGGAGCAAAGGCCTTCTTGAGAAGCTAACAGTTTCTCAACTAGTCAAGAAATTCCCCGCATTTTATGGAACCCGGAGATTCATTACTGCATTCACAACAGCCCGCCACCTGTCCCTATTCTGTGCCAGCTCAATCCAGTCCATGCCCCCACATCACACGTCTTGAAGATCCATTTTAATATTATCCTCCCATCTACGGCTGGGTCTCCCAAGTGGACGCCTTCCCTCAGGTCTCCCCACCAAAATCCTGCATGTACCTCTCTTTTCCCCCATACGTGCTACATGCCCCGCCCATCTCATTCTTCTCGATTTGGTTACCCGAATAATATTTGGTGATGAGTACCTTACGGTGAAAAAGAAACTGAAGAATTTTCCCTGTCTTGCAAGGGATGTTTGGAATTTTTCGCAGTATTTAATAATTTTTATTCATCTACTCCACGATTTCTCGCGGAGGCCGTAACGATGTTCCGCAAAACCCTGTTAGGGAAACACTGGCGTAAACATAGGTACCAAGTCGGACTCACGCGCCAAAAACATTTCAAAACTAAACTTCGCTTTTACAGTGTAAAATATTTGTTCGTGTTTTCATCCAATTTTTGCGAATTGTGCAATTGCCGAAATAAACCCGTTTGTCCGCCCACACCCGGAAGAACCGGAGCAAGAAAAGAAACGCTGCACTAAGACAACAAACACCCACACATACAGTTCGCACTGCTTAATATATGGCCTGCAATAACGACGCTTCGAAAGTCAGCTTGCCGTAAGTCGGCTGGGTATATGCCATCGATTTTAACCCTTTAAAGACAAAGCGTATCTGTTTTATATAAGGACTCAGTGCGTACCGCGCTGTAAACACTCTCCACTTCGGTTATAAAAACCAATCTCTTAATGTTTTATAAGGCAAAAGTTGCTGTTTGTTCTGAGATCCGTACAAAACACATAAACGCAATGTGGGCACCACGTAGAATTTTTTAATGTTAAACCTGGTGGTACGTAAAGTTACCGCTAGGCTTTAAAAGGTTAATTCCACGCAGCAGCGTCTCTTCTGAGAGGTTGATGATTTCTCAGCCAATGGAGAGATTCCATACTTATACGGAACCCGAACGTTCATTACCGCGTTCACAACAGCCCGTCAAAGATGTCTACCTTGAAACCGATGAATCCAGTCCACACCTTCCCAACCTATTTCTTTAAAAATCCACTTCAATATTATCCTCCCATCTACGCCCAAAACTTCACGGCGTTCTGAAGAAGCTGACAGTCATTCATCTGGTCAAGGTTATGTACTTTGATAGATACGTACCGACGTTTCGCAGGAACCGGCTGCCTCTATTTTCGGGTTAGATGGTGGAGGCACTAGGTTTCTCCGAAACGGTAGTACCTGTCAACCAGACTACACGGAGTCACATTGAACCTTACGTTCACCACCGCGACAACAGTAATATCTCATAGATTACTCCAGTGTAGCTACTGTACCCTGTGCCAGATTAATCCAATGTGCACTGACACCCCCCCCCCCCTCACGTTCAGGTTCAGCGTCCCATGCAAGCCTCAGCCTCCTACCTGATCTCTACTTGCAGTGTGCCAGCCACCAAACTGTACACATTTATCAGCTGTCCAGTATGTGCTGGATGTTTCTACAAAATCATCCTGTATAGCTGTTAGTTAACTTTGCCTCCATAATTTGATACGAGTCGTAAATCCATATTTAACCTTTTAAAGCCTAGCGGTAACTTTACGTACCACCAGATTTACCATTAACAAATTCTACGTGGTGCCCACATTGCGTTTATGTGTTTTGTACGGATCTCAGAACAAACAGCAACTTTTGCCTTATAAAACATTAAGAGACTGGTTTTTATAACCGAAGTGGCGAGTGTTTACAGCGCGGTATGCACTGAGTCCTTATACAAAACAGATACGCTTCGTCTTTAAAGGGTTAAACAAACCGCAAATCTACTAGCCGGAATCCGTTTCGTATCATAGTATTTCATTTTTAAACACTTGTGCATAATCGCAAAACGCGCTTACCAGATTCGTCACGTCCATCTGTCCGTCTGTCCTCATGTATATCAGCACGGCTCCCATTGGACGAATTTCCGCGAAATTTGGTATTGGGAAATTCTACGAAAATCTGTCGACAAGTTCCAAATTTGGTGAAAAGCTGGCAAAAATATCGGGCACTTTACGTGAAGACGTAAGCAGGTTTTATTCTTGCCAGCGCCACAAATTCGCCACAAAAGCATAGTATTGTTACACTGATAGTGACCTTAACCATACACAGAGGACGCACTGCTGTGTTTCCACTGCAACAATGGTTACGTCATACGTATGTTGCCTGTCTTGTTCCTGTGTGTTATTCATTTGACGAAGCTACCAGTATCTCACAGTATGAAACACAGCGTCGACAGTAACATGATTAAAAAATTGGAAAGAATTTGAAGGAAAGGGGTCGTAATCTAATCAAAGTACAATACCGGCATTTAACTGGAGAAGCTAAGTTAAACCATGACACACCTCAGTCGCAATACCCAACGTCCACGATCAAGATTCGAACAGCGCACATCGTGAATGCAATTCCAGAGCATTAATAGCACACCAGCCTGCTAGGCGGAACTGTAGAAGTATCACAGAACAGCGAAATTGAAAGGACGAGGAAGGAACCGGTGGTAAAGTCCCAGGATTTGCCTGGAAGGACTCAACAGACACATGAAAGATCTGTCAGGTTAGCCAATCTTCAGGTCGATATTTAAAATTGGGACGTCTTGAACACGAAATTGGTGCTGCCGCGTCTGCTGATCGAACGTGCTGTAAGAAAGGAGCCTCATTAAATCAACAGCAATCAGATGGGTGTGTCAGGACATTCCTCGGTTGGCAACGGCAAAGAGGAAAGGCAGTTAAAAGTGATTATCCTCTATAATAATGGCACCAAGACGTGTAAAGATTCCAATAAATAGTCAATTCCATAATAGACTTCTAAACATAATTGCATGGGCGGGCCATACATGCGCACTTATGGTCGCCAACATGCAGACAGTTCAAGCCATTACAACCGTTTAAGAAACGGTGGTAACTGGACGTACCATACACTACACAATGAGTTCCCTGCCGGGCACAGATCTGTTCTTGGCGAACATTCCACGTTTATAATGCCATTACACAGTGCACTTTGTGCCATGTGCTGCCACTAGACGTGCGTGTCGCAGTTCACACATTGCCAATGACGTTCGTGAATTATCAGTCATTGATAGACAGCACAGGTAATTGTCAGTCAGTAATTGTCAGACAGGTACACATGAGCATCAGGCAATCAGTCAGACAGGTACACACAATTATCAGCCAATCAGCCAGACAGGAACACAGAAATATCAGTCACTGTCAGAGCGGTGAACACAATTATCAGTCATCTTGAGACAGGTACACACAAATTATCAGCGAATTCAATCAGATAGCTACGTACAATTATCAGCCAATTAGTCGGGTACGCACAATTATCGGCAGTCAGTCAAAGAGGTAGGCACAATTATCAGACAGCCACTGTCACACAAGTACACAGAACTATCAGTCAGCCACTGTCAGGTAGGTACACTCAATTATCAGTCAGCCACTGTCTGGCAGGTACACTCAATTATCACTGTCAGGCAGGTACACTCAATTACCAGTCACTCACTGTCAGGCAGGTACACTCAATTATCAGTCACTCACTGTCAGGCAGGTACACTCAATTATCAGTCAGTCACTGTCAGGCAGGTACACTCAATTATCAGTCAGTCGCTGTCAGACACGTACACACACACCACGTAACAGCAAGCGCAGCCCCGCACCAATATCCAGGTCACGGCCTTAATGACACTAGCAAGTAGCAGAAATTTCCTGTCGTCAAAACTACGGCAGAAGGAGTGGCGTGGCTGTTACATGTAGCTACATCAAAACTGCTTCACGGCGATGCTGTTAGAAAGGATGAAAGTTATTATAATCGTTTTTAAATAAAAGCTCACTAGCAGTTTGGTACTCAAAATTAGCATGTTAACTATCAACGTGCTATAGAAAGACATCTATTAATAGACCACTCCTACAAACATGGGCCCTTGGCTTAACAAAAAATACTCTTATCCATCTGAAGACTGAAATAAATCCAAATAACATTTAAAATTCCCGTTTCGACCTCAAGTAAACAGAGTCTCCATTATTGACAGCACGCTTTTATCGTTTTTACGGAGGTAATCGCCGTGTACTGTGAGAATCATATGGCACAAGTAAATACACTGTGCGGGCAAGAGGCAGCGGCTTTAATCTCAGCCAGGTGGCAGTACATATGATCACCACCGTGTTCTGTATCTGAAGACACTCTCTGAACATACGAACACAGACCCCACGTTTAAAGCAATGTACTTACATTAACCTTTTACAGCCTAGCGGTAACTTTACGTACCACCAGGTTTAACATTAAAAAATTCTACGTGGTACCCACATTGCGTTTATGTGTTTTGTACGGATCTCAGAACAAACAGCAACTTTTGCCTTATAAAACATTAAGAGACTGGTTTTTATAACCGACGTGGACAGTGTTTACAGCGCGGTACGCACTGAGTCCTTATACAAAATAGATACGCTTCGTCTTTAAAGGGTTAATTAACCTTTTAAAGCCTAGCGGTAACTTTACGTACCACCAGGTTTAACATTAAAAAATTCTACGTGGTGCCCACATTGCGTTTATGTGTTTTGTACGGATCTCAGAACAAACAGCAACTTTTGCCTTATAAAACATTAAGAGACTGGCTTTTATAACCGAGACGGAGTGTTTACTGCGCGGTACGAACTGGGTCCTTATATATAAAACAGATATGCTTCGTCTTTGAAGGGTTAAGGATAGAAACATACGTAGATTATGAATCAAACCGACTAATGAACAGCACTGTCACACAATATGAGCTGCTCTGACACTGTACAAATTAACTTGCTCACTGTTCATCTAGGGTTCTTTAGGCGCTTTCGCAAAACTGAGAAAAGCGACTATTAGCTTCATGTCTGCCTGTCCGTCCGTCTACATAGAACAACTCGGCTTCCACTGGACAGATTTTCATGAAATTTGATTTTGAGGATTTTTCGAAAATCCCTCGAGAAAAACCAAAGTTTTGTTAAAATCTGACACGAATAACGAGTACCTTACGTGACGACGTGTATTTATAATATCTCGCTCAACTGTCATTAGAATGAGACGTGTTTCAGATAAAAGTTGGAGAGGAAAACACAACACACATTTTATGTTCAAAAAGTTTTTTTTTTTTCGGAAAACCGTGCCGTTTATGAGATAACGTGGAAAAATACGGTACAGCCAGACAGGCCACAGATGGCAATACAATACAGCGCATGCGCTTTGCATGCTGGATAACTAAGGCTACAGACACACACTCAAAATAAGTAACACTTGTCGCTTTTCCACGGCGACAGTGACCATGTAATGGTGCACACGTATCTCAGCCCCAGTGACGATGCGCGACAAAAAGTCAACGCCACCATCTTCGCAACTGAAGTGGGCAATATATCGGCACAGTTGTTTCGGCATCCGAAATCGGAGTAGTTCATGCACAATATCCTAAACACTGCAGTGTTAGAGACCCAAGTACTCGGGGAAACACCCGTCCCGGTGCCACCTTGTCCACCACAAATCCCAAATGGACTGACCCGGGATCGAACCCGCGCCTTCGCGGTGAGAGATCGCCGACTAACCGCCTGAGCCATAGCACGGCCTGCTGTCTCGCTTACTCCCTTATATTGGGCACAGAATGTGTATTTACTTTTTCCCTTGCAAGTTGGTTGCGACATATATTGGGCGAGTTACGCTCGATATGAGGGCCGAAATGCGCGCAGAACTTCACGTAGTGCCCGATTTTAAGCAAAACTGGATTGAAGCAACCACTGCCACCGGGTACAAACCCATTTGCAGTCAAAATAAATAAATAAATAATAATAATAATAATAATAGTGACAATTTTAAAAAATGTCATCCCGTTGTGTTGTTAACAGTACAAAAAATAAATAAGTATGCATCCAAACAACTAAATTGTATTTATTATATAGCACTACATGTTTCGACCTATCTCACATCATCCTCACGTTAACAGTTGCCTTTTAAAACACACTAAGGAAGAAATACATTATATATATATGTCTTCAAAACCAACTGTGAACCTGAGGATGACCTGAAATAGGTCGAAACACGTAGTTCTATATAATAAATAGAATTTGGCTGTGTGTGGACAGATACTGTTTTTTGTAATATCAGTAACACGTCAGTATCAAATTTATCAAAAAAAGCGTTTCGCGGTCCAAGAGTTGTCACATAACGAACAAAAAGTGGGAAATGCAGAAGCTGGTATACGCGTCTTTTTTTTTTGCAACTCCGTCGTGAACGCGCCGCAGACGATATCCGTGGTCTAGGCATGTCAACTTTCAGAACGCATGTATCAGTAAGCGGCTGATTTCTCTATCGCATTCTTCATACCAATGGAACAGCTGTGTAGTTCAGCTACTGAAGTTCAAAGGACAGTGGGAATTGAAAATGTTTACCGTCGCACATTTAAATGGCACTTAAGGTCGACGATTAGGTGTTTATGTACAACATAATGCACATATGACCTTGCAATTAACTGCTTTCTTAACGGAAGTAGGTCAAACATATGGAATACTCAGTAATGCGATGGAACAGGCTTGTTTTTATCTCGTGGAACCATAACACTTTGCTGCAAAAACTGGGTAACAATTTTTTAACCTTTTAAAGCCTAGCGGTAACTTTACGTACGACCAGGTTTAACATTAAAAAATTCTACGTGGTGCCCACATTGCGTTTATGTGTTTTGTACGGATCTCAGAACAAACAGCAACTTTTGCCTTATAAAACATTAAGAAACTGGTTTTTATAACCGAAGTGGAGAGTGTTTACAGCGCGGTACGCACTGAGTCCTTATATAAAACAGATACGCTTTGTCTGCAAAGGGTTAATGCACAAATTTACATCTTCCTGCCGCAAGACTTGAGGTCTCCAGGGCGGTGTAGGTCACTACATTGGTCTTCCCAGTCATAACACTGTAGTTTACTATAGTCCTCGAGCAACATAGCCTACTCCCGCCATTTTTACGCGCGTTCCTCAAATTTGCGAAAAACGACTATTCGCTTCTTCATGTCCGTCCGTCCGTCCCCATCGAACAACTCGGCTCTCACGGGACGGATTTTTATAAAATTTGATACTTGAGGATTTTTCGAAAGTCTGTCCAGAGAATTCAAGGTGCATTAAAATCTGAGAAGAATAACAAACACTCTACATGAAGACCTCTGTACATTTATGATAATATTTCCCTGAATTCTTCTTAGAATGAGAAATGTTTCAGACAAAATTTGTAGAGAAAATCAAAACACACATATTATATTCAGTAACGTTTTTCCGAAAATCGTGCCGTTTATGAGATAATTTGGAAAAATATGTTACAGTCAGAGAGGCCACAGATGACAATACGGCGCATGCGCTTTGCATGCTGGATAACTAAGGCTACAGACACACACACTCAGAATATGTAATACTTACAGCTTTTCCACGGCAACAATGGTTACGGGAACGCGGCTCAATGTTAACGTTATACGTACAGTGCCTCTCATGTCTACCCTGGTGATAAAGGCAATATGTTCCTTTGACACGTGTAAGGGTGTCTACAGCACTCACGTGCCTAACAGGACACAGTCGTGGGCCCTGTAAATAGGCTAACGAACATGGAACATAAAGTTGCCACTCAGGACGATGAGTAGGGGAAAGCAGAGCGTGAAGAAGACGCAGATTCGTCCTAATTTTGATACCATCCACTAAAACACGGGATTTGAATTCACAGAAGACCCTATTATTGAATGTAAGAAACCTTCAGGTGCTATAAAAGTTTGGAAAATTGTCGTCCAATAACTGAGTGGTCTATTAACTTCATTAAATAGACTCCTGTTTTATTGTGGAGACAAAAGGACAGTGTTCTTGTCCTCTAACGACAGGTGTTGTCAGCAGCAAATGAATGGTCACACAGACTTACCACCGACAGAACCTCACAATTAAGAAAAATTTATTCTCCGAAACATAGCCTTAATGTTATAAATACACCAAATAGAGTTATGTATATCAGCCACGGTAATTTACTGAAGAAACCCGTTTCTAATGAAACATAATGACAGACTTTAGTGACATTATAAACCTTACGTACTCACGTCACGTCTTTATGTAAATTTAAATACATACTAGAAAATAAAATGCTTGTAATTGCGTACATTATTATCCATTATTCTATATAGCTGTTATTGCAGACAGACTGAAATGAAGGACACACGCCGTTGTATATTCACCAGTATAATAACTCCCGTTCAGACTTCCGAGGCAAGTTTCTTCGTTGCCTGCACAAAATATAAGCGGAAGTACCCGTCCTTCGTCCGGGACATGGCTGTCTTCCTGGTCAGTATCACAGTATATAAAGGTAAAGCAATCCCATTACAGGCCTGGACAGGCCCGTATAGTTCCAGGAAGTTGAGGTTCCCAGATTTCAAGACAGTCGGCACATGAAGGTGGTAAGGATGTCAGCCCTACGCATCGGCTGCCTTTACCCCAAGGAAATATTCCTGGTACTCATTTCTGTTAGAGGCTGAGTCAACTCCAGGGCCATAGTGCGGCCGGAAGTATTATGTCAATGAAAAATTCCAATGACACCATCGGGAATCGAACCCGCGACCTTCCGGCTTGTAGCGCAGCGCCTCAACCAACTGCGCCATGCGATTACAGTATATAGCAACAACAATTTTAAGAACAAACCACTCAAATTAAGAAATAAAAAATTCCCTAAACAGCAGCTAAGAAAAGATTCGAATCTAACAGACAGGCGCGGTCTAGTAGTGCGGACTATTCTGACAGCGCGCATCAAGAACTCCGACGCTTCAACAAAGAGTTTCACGCGGCCGGCATACAGCGTCTCGCGCAAAAGTGGAAAAGGTATTAATGAAGGAGAATTTGTGGAAAAATAATTTAAGCTTTGTAAAGTGTGTACCCACGATCAAAGGTCCCTCTAATTTTTTTTTCACAGCTGCGCGAATCTGCTACTGCTCTGAGCAGAAAATTTTTACACGACCTTCCGACAGCGCGGCACTTTAAAAGTTTTTTTTTGTAATACGCATAATAAGAATATTTAGAATGAAAATTGAAAAATTCCTGCTGTGCGGCAAGAATTCAGAGTGCGCAGCAGCATTTCAGTTACTGCGCGGCCGCGCAACCGCTCAGCTTAGAGGGAACATTGCCAACGATACGTGAAAATTGCATTATATTTGTAAATATAGTTTCCGAGAAAAATAGGAGCCACTACTTTCGTACCGACCTTCGTAGGTAGGTAAGCAAGCAGGTAGGTGGATAGATGGATGGCTGGATGAACAGACGGATGGAAGGACAGAATAACAGACGGACAGACGGCCGGATGGAGAGGCGAAAAGACAGACGGACGGGCAAACAGATGGACGGGTGGGTGGGTAGGTAGGTGCGTAGATAGGCACGCAGGCGAACGGACGGACAGACAGACAGACAGACAGACAGACAGATAGATTGATAGATAGATGGATGGATGGATGGATGGATAGATGGATGGATGGATGGATGGATGGATAGATGGATGGACGGATGGATGGATGGATGGGTGGATGGATGGGTGGATGGATGGATGGATGGATGGATAAATGGATGGATGGATGGATGGATGGATAGATAGATGGATAGATGGATGGATAGATGGATGGATGGATTGATGGATGGATGGATGGATGGATAGATGGATGGATGGATGGATAGATGGATGGATGGATGGATGGATGGATGGATAGATGGATGGATGGATGGATGGATGGATGGATGGCTGGATAGATGGATGGATGGATAGATGGATGGATGGATAGATGGATGGATGGATGGATGGATGGATAGTCAGTGGCTCAGCTCATACTGCACTGTTGAGCAATCAGTTTATTTCAAAGCCCGCCGTCGCGCCACAGAAGCACCGCAAACGGCCGTTAGTAACCAGCTGCTGTACGTGTGACGTGATTAGGCCACAAATGTGGCAGCCCGATCGCTGTGGCGACAGTAGCAGTGTATCGGAACACGGGGCGGCTTATGTTAATGAGGGACGCAAATTCAACTGTTATGTAATAAAAGTGACATTGTCCTTGAGGCTAATAAGACACCACACCATGAAGACACATGCAGGTTTGGTAGCACCGTGCATTCTTATCCTCGGCAGCATTAACGCAAAGCGAATAAGCCTCCTCCGGTACTCACTGCATAGAAGGCTGGGCAGACCCCCTATTTGATCTGCACGCTCTACAGAAGAGAAACACCTCTACCAGGAATCGAAACCGGATTCCTTGGCCGTCCCGCCTGTACCCTAGTAACTATAACTGAGCTATTCTGGCTCCTGATACGTATAAAAAACTGACAGTGTCCAAGATTCACTGAGATACATTAATTGGAAACACCAAGAACAAAACAAAATCTAATGGCTTCTAGTGGGTGGGGTTATATAATATGCAAATGGTATACTTATTTATTCTCGATCGTACAAACACATAGAATTAAATATATATTTTTAAATGCAGCAACCAGTTCCAGGAGCAGATATGATAATGCCAATACAGTGTATCTATAATTGGATCTTTGGCGTCTATCATAATGTAGTAATATGATAGGGAAGGATTTACAGTGTTGGGCATGACAACTGCGATATGATGTTCTCATGGCCATTAGCATCGAGATTGCTAGCATCGCGGATATGACGCCGTGTAGTTTGGCACAAAGTAACAACGTACCCCGACAACTGGTGCACCAATTATTCCGGAATGTTGGTACCTAGCTACTAGGGCTGTGGAGGCGGAGTCGGAAGGAATATAGGTGGAAACGGAGTCGGAGTCGGGAAAAATGTACCGACTCCGACTCCGACCTCAATCTAAAATCTTATATAGATACCCCAAATCCAGATCCCTGATAGCTACAGTAACAATTAGACTTATATTTAAGTATAGGTTATAAGTCTAAACAGTAGCCTGATGATTCACGTGGTGGTGATGAAACGTCTTATAGGTTTACCGCTATTAACCTTTTAAAGCCTAGCGGTAACTTTACGTACTACCCTGTTTAACATTCAAAAATTCTAAGTGGTGTCCACATTGCGGTTATGTGTTTTGTACGGATCTCAGAACAAACAGCAACTTTTGCCTTATAAAACATTAAGAGACTGGTTTTTATAACCGAAGTGGAGAGTGTTTACAGCGCGGTACGCACTGAGTCCTTATATAAAACAGATACTTTCCGTCTTTAAAGGGTTAATACATCTTCATATTTTACGAAGGAGTCGGAGTCGGAAGTTTTGTGTACCGACTCCACAGCCCTGCTAGCTACTAAACTACATGACGTCAAAGAAACCTGAAGATGGGGGGCAGCATTTCCTTCGAAACGGTAGTACCTGTCTACCGAACTACACGGTACCAAACCCTAACGGTGGAGGCACCAGGATCCTACTGTACTGCCGTCCGCATCCGCCCAACAGCCCAGCGTCAATAAGCTCTTAACACTGATGCGGCAGGTTCGTAAGAAACGTCGGTCTTACTTCCCACAATGAAGTAACCTTAATAAATATGGGACAATAGGGTCTGTAACGTTTCGCCACAGCTTCTCTAAAAGGTAAAACTGACATCTAAATAGGATGGAGATCAGCATAATGAAGGCTGTAACTAGTTTCATGTTATTCACCTTCGTGCAGTCCCATTACAGGCCTGGACAGGCCCTGACGATTCCAGGAGGTTGAGGCTCCCAGATTTCTAGACAGTCGGCACATGAAGGTGGCAAGGTTGTCAGCCCTACACAACGGCCGCCTTTACCCCCAGGAAATATTCCTGGTACTCATTTCTGTTAGAGGCTGAGTCGACCCCAGGGCCATAGTGCGGCCGGAAGGATTATGTCAATGAAAAATTCCACTGATACCATCGGGAATCGAACCCCCGACCTTCCAGTTTGTAGCGCAGTGCCTCAACCAACTGCGCCACCGCGTGCTTCGTGCATTAACAATAATTTATAACTAAAGCAACCAAAAGCACAAATTATAGTACATAATTTATGTCAGTCTATTCTACTCCCCCGACATGTTTCGGTGTATGCGCCATCAGCAGGGAGGTACATAATATATGACTATATAAAACATCCAAGCAACTACCAGTATGAACTGGATACATGCTCGAACATCCGCGCAGCCTCACCGTCCAATCTACATCTTCAACAAATCACCACGTCATTACCAACTCAAGACAACAATATGCATTACAAGATATTTAGGATCAGTACCAGCACCACATTTTAATGTTTCATGTAATGCTAAGTTATGTACCTCTCTGATGATGATGAATACACCGAAACATGTCAGCGGAATAGAACAGACTGATACAAATTATACAAATTTAATGTGTTCCATGTCCGTGCACTGTATCATGCAAAAATAATATTCACCAACTAATGCACCAAAATACATACAATCTTTATTCATAAAAATCTCCTACATGTTTCGACCCTGCTGGGTCATCTTTAGGGAGAACAGTCTGTTACACTGTTGGATGCACTTATATAGTTAAGTGAGAATGTGCCTTTGCTTTCATCCTCCGTTGTGAGGTATCTTGTACATGTGAGGTATCTTGTACATGTGAGGTATCTTGTACATGTGAGGTATCTTGTACAAGATACCTCACAACGGAAGATAAGGTACCTCTCAATGGAGGATGAAAGCAAAGGCACATTCTCACTTAACTGCATAAGTGCATCCAACAATGTAACAGACTATTCCCCCTGAAGATGACCCAGCAGGGTCGAAGCATGTAGGAGATTTTTACGAATAAAGATTGTATGTATTTTGGTGCATTAGTTGGTGAATATTATTTTAGTATAAATTATACAGTACAAGTTGTGCATGTGGTAGGCTTTTAATTATACAGAAAGGTGCAACAAGTATTTCAGGTGCCATAAGTCAGGCTGCTCTCAGTCCCAGGGCAGTAAATGTGAGGTTCATGTGGCCAAAGTGGAATGGGTCAGGTTTTGCTGTCAACACTTCTTTCTTTTCCGTGTCAGTTACCATTCCACCAACGGTCCATATTCATCTATGAACGGTCGCAATTCCACAACGATACAACTTCAACTCACTAGGAAAATAATAAATAGGAGAACTATAGAGTGTTCCCCTTAAAACCCGACCCGCTTGCAAGGTTACATCAAGAAAGCGGGCGGGTTTCAAGTGGAACACCCTGTATTACAACCTAAAAAAACAGAATTCATGCTCAAGGCGATGACCACCAAGCTGTCCGTCTTCTAATATCGTATTCATAAATCAAGTCTTACGGCTAGGTTTTCGCCTGTTGTCTTGGTCTTTCACACTCCTTGAAAATTGAGTTCGTACCTCATAGCGAACACTGCGTATCCACTACAAACACCAATTAATGCTGTTTGGAGAAATCACCATCTGCACTAATTGTGAGAATAATTTGAAACATACACTGCATGCGCAAAATGCAGGGCCTTTTCATCATACTCTAAGAGTTGGACACACAAACCCCTCTATCGTAAAGGATTAAACGTCATGCCTGAGAAATGGGCCTGTTGTAAGAGGAAACTGTACCGGACATGAACCAAGGCTTGTTTGGGAAAATGCAAGTTGATAGGTCAGGTTTAACGTGCGAAGTTGCCGCTGACAAGTCAACAGAAATCTTGCCCTTGGCCGACAAAGAAGAGAGTTTCAGGATCGATTCACGCGGTGCGACTCTTTGGCGCCTTGTCAGCTGGACCACCCTGTCCTGTCGAATGAATGAATGAATGAATGAATGAATGAATGAAAGAAATAATGAATGAATGAACGAACGAATGAGTGAGTGAATGAATGAAAGAATGAACGAATGAATGAGTGAATGAATGAATGAACGAATGAATGAAAGAAAGAATGAATGAGTGAATGAATGGATGGATGGATGAATGAATGAGTGAATGAAAGAATGAATGAATGAACGAACGAATGAGTGAATGAAAGAGTGAATGAATGAACGAACGAATGAAAGAAACAATGAATGAATGAATGAATGAATGAATGAATGAATAAATAAATGAAAGAAACAGGAGGATAGACTCTGCTATTCCGCTGCATTTCTGCCATACAAACTTAGACACGTGACATCAGTCTAGAGGCCGCAGTTCAAACTCCAGTTGGTCCATCTGGAATTCCATTTGGCGTACCCCGTTCGGATTGACGTATTCACCAGTTGTTATTATGTGAAGGCGCGAACGCGCCTAAAAATCGACATCAATTACATTAGCCCGGATTCAAGGGCACAGAAAGGCTTAACAAAAAAATCTGTAAAAATAGTGTATAAAATAAACACACACACAGCTCTACAAATACGGCCTGTAACTCGCCAAGGGCGAGTTAACATAAACCGGTGGCATGCCATCTGCACCCACTGTCTAAACGTTTGAGCGAACACAGTTGGTAAGACTGGAAACTTCCTCCCAAAAGCCCGTGACCATGTGCAGAATAACCCGCCCCTGATCCTTAACATGAGCCACGAGAAATCACAACACAGACTCCAATGCTACTTATTTAATATTAACTTTAATATTACCCTTCCATCTAACACGAGATCTTCTAAATGACCTGTTCCCTTCGAATTTATGGATTAAAATTTTGTACGCATTTCTTATCTCATATGCCCCCTACGTGCCATTCTAATCCAATCCTCAATGATTTGGTGAAGATTAAATTTACAATCACATACTTTTCCCCACCCGTCCATTACTTCCTGTCGCTTAGGATCAAACATTCTTTTCAGCACTTTTTTAAAGTACGCTCAATGAGCGTACTTTCCTCGCGGCAACAGACCGTGCAACACACCCACACAACACAGAGTACGGTACGAACTGATCTCATAGGTCCCACCTTCAACGATCACGCAATCAAAGAAGAAGACTGACTCTTTAGGACGGGACCACTATGTTGTTCCGAAACATCGGTAACTACCCACCAATCGACGCTGCGTAACATCCCAGAAGAGCCACGATCTTAGTATTCTCGTCTTGACTCGTACATTTTCTGGTAGTAAAATTGTGGTGGGTGCCTCTCAGCGAAACGTGCCACGATCGCTTATTGAACAGTTCGTACCCTGCATTCTCACGAATGAGTTTTCTCTGACACACACCAACTTAGCCCGAACTATCGATATGTCCCCATCAGTCCATCCGCTGATTCGGCACTTACCGTAGAAAGTCATAAAATGAACGCCATTGGTTGCCAGACCACTAACGGATATTAACCCTTTAAAGACGAAGCGTATCTGTTTTATATAAGGACTCAGTGCGTACCGCGCTGTAAACACTCTCCACTACGGTTATAAAAACCAGTCTCTTAATGTTTTATAAGGCAAAAGTTGCTGTTTGCTCTGAGATCCGTACAAAACACATAAACGCAATGTGGGCACCACGTAGAATTCTTTAATGTTAAACCTGGTGGTACGTAATGTTACCGCTAGGCTTTAAAAGGTTAACACGTGATTCAAACTACCGCAAACTCCGAGTCATCCAAAACAAGAGATTACGAGTGATTGGTGACTATCCCAGGGGAATTCCCATCTCCCATTTGCACGATATTCTTAACACTGAACCGGCACTTCATCCACCAAACACGGTCAAATTTTTTGCTAATTGTCCAACACATCCTAAACCCGTGGTCCAAAAAATCAGAAATTACACTCTAGACGACCTGAACTGTTTATACAAAACTGACAAACACAAAAGACCGAAATATACCCTGCTCTAACCAGCTCACCATGAGGCATAGTGTTTTCTAGTCTTTTATCACTAATGTTATTTCTGTTTCCCGAGCTTAACCCTTTGTTGCACGTACTCTTAGTTAGCTAAAATCCGTTATACGAAAAATTTTGTGATTTTTTTGTATACTCTAAATACTGCCAATATCTTCTTTGAAATAAATATTTAAAAAACGGGTACTAACAGCTACAGACAAGTCCTTCTGTCTTCCTAAAGTAAACTTTTGCAATTGGCGTCCCAACTCATCGACACTCCTTCAAGTTTTACTTAATCTCAAGACGTCCCTTTCCGCTACGGGCTGTAGCAACACAATCACTCCCCATACACACACATTTAAAATTGTCTATACCGCGTACGTACGAATTAATTAGTATTTTTAGGGCCAACTCGTACACTAAAAAAATCACATACCATGTTTTACCTAACTCCCGACACGTTTCGGTGTGAATCTACACCTTCCTCAGGGCAACCTATATAGAACACTCGAAATCACTGAAGAAAAACACAGTTTTAGTTAGCTAAAAGTTCGTTAAAATCGCTGCTGTCCAGTTGATGTATCACTGAATTAGGATGTATCCACAAAAAACACTTAAAAGCACACAAAAACCATTTAAAAACACTGGAGATGATGCTAATTTGGTTTTGTTAAACAAACTGTCTTTCAGATGACGCACTATTAAAATGTATATAACTGCCGATGTATTGTACACTGTTGTCATGGAGCGTGCCAAAAAGCTCAGTGTGGGAATGTTGAAGGTTTTTAATGTCTAATAAGTGTGGTATTGGCGCCGTCTCGGAAGACAAAGTCGTTGTTATGTTTTAGTGGTGACGGAGTGACTGCAGAAGAGCAAGGATGGTGTAGATCCACACAGAAACATATCGGGAATGACGTAAAACATGATATATTGTGACTTTTTAGTGTACGAGTTCCTCTTAATAATACAAATTACATACACAAAGATTTACACCGACACCTAATTACGTCACTAATTTAAAAACCCCACACTGCTTTACCCTTGCCCTTACCATTAATATCATATTCTATACACAACACTTTATGTTAAAAAACAACATAACAACAACATACTATGTTATCGCCAAAAGCAAAAAGAAAATCATCGTAAATGCTACACGACTAACCAATATTTCAAATCAAATCTAAAACAGATACAACAACAAAACCAATAAAGGGACATAAGTGGATGAACGTCTATTATACACACTGTATACTTCCTACATGCTTCGACCACTCACATGGCCATCTTCAGGGATGCGCATTACAGAGTAGGCCTACAGATACATTGAAATATTACAAAGTATTAGAACAAATTCACAGGTACAAAATGTTAAATTTTAAAAAGAATACTTATTTTAAATTAATATTAAAGATTAAAATACAGATAAAAATATTTCTCATTGATTCTGATTGGTAATTATGTTAAAAAATTGTTACCCATTAGAATCAATCACAGATACAATTATCTGGAGTTTAATCTTTAATACGTATTTCAAACCATGAACTGTTTTTAAAATTTAATATTTTGTACCTCTGCATTGGTTCTAATATTTCTCTAATATTTCGATGTATCTATCCTTTGTACTGCACCTCCCTGAAGGTGGCCCCATGAGTGGCCAAAACATGTAAAAGGTACATGGTGTGTATAATACACAGTCGAACTCGGTTATAACGTCATCAAGGGGACTGAATATTTTATGTGGTTATAAACGAGTGTTGTTATATCCGAGGAACATAACGTTATGATTAACAGTGAGGAATTAATTGGTACCACACAATAGCTGACGCTATACACGAGACGTCGCATAACCTGACGTTGCTAAAACCGAGTGCGACTGCACTTGCATACACCTACTGCATTTGATGCTTTTGTTATCATATCTAATTGCTTAATGCAAGGTTATGGATCATACGAAATTAAATCTAAAACATTCCCAGTACTCTATAGTCAAAATTTAATTCGCTTTTGTCTTAGAAATCCGGCAACACTGTTATTGCAATAAATTCCCAGAGTCAATTACCAATGAAAGCGAACAGCTGCCTGGAATAGAAACTTTGTTAAGTACATAAATTTCCAGTAAACACAGACATTTTACATATCAAAAGAACCGACTGAATCTAGTACCAAAGACGATGGGAAATAAATAGCGATTCTGTTAGAATCGACTGGAGGAGGATGTTACGTGACCACGCCAACAATGTTCCGCCTCAATTAGCCAATTAATCGTCATGTGCAGTCTCTGCATTACGACAGCTCTGGTTGAGCTTGTACGTGTCTGCAGACCTGCAGTCCTCCTGAAGACTGCAGCGCAAATCCAGAGACGGACTGGCTATAGCCTTAACGCCTATTATTAGTCTCAAGCCGTAAGACGTCGCTATACGATGACGACGCGTGCCTGGGGTGCCGTTTCTATATGGAATAACCTTACCATTAGCGCTGTAGGGATGTGTTTTTAGGTTTTGGAGTTTATTATACAAACACTACACGACTCGCGGTGCAGACCGTAAACAAAAGTATTACACTAACAACACAGGAAATGTACGTATAAACGTACTATTTAGGCGCGTTCGCGTAGACACCGTTGCCGTGGAAAAGCAGTAAGTATTACATATTCTGAGTGTGTGTCTGTAGCCTTAGTTATCCAACATGCAAAGCGCATGCGCCATATTGTATTGTCATCTGTGGCCTGTCTGGCTGTAGCATATTTTTCCGCATTATCTCATAAAAGGCACGATTTTTGGAAAAAAGTTATTGGACATAAAATGTGATTTTCGATTTTCTCTACAACTTTTATCTGAAGCATTTCTCATTCTAAGAAGAATTCCGCGAGATATTATCATAAACGTACAGAGGTCTTCATGTAAAGTACCTGTTATTCTTCTCAGGTTTTAATGAAACTTGAATTTTCTCGAGAGATTTTCAAAGAATGTTTAACCTTTTAAAGACGAAGCGTATCTGTTTTATATAAGAACTCAGTGCGTACCGTGCTGTAAACACTCTCCACTTCGGTTATAAAAACCAGTCTCTTAATGTTTTATAAGGCAAAAGTTGCTGTTTGTTCTGAGATCCGTACAAAACACATAAACGCAATGTGGGCACCACGTAGAATTTTTTAATGTTAAACCTGGTCGTATGTAAAGTTACCGCTAGGCTTTAAAAGGTTAAATATCAAACTCCTTGAAAGTCCGTCCAGTGAAAGCCGGTGGTTTCGTGCGGACGGACGGACAGACATGAAGAAGCTAACAGTCGCTTTTCGCAATTTTACGAACGCGCCTAAAATGCTTCCTTCCATAAGAAGAAAGTCATCATCATCATCATCACCACCACCACCACCACCACCACCACCACCACCATATTGTCTCTTGCCACAGGCCATTTCTCCCCCTTAGTTCTCTTGAACCAGCTGTGATCCCCACCGCTCAGGCTTCCAGTTTCAGACTGCAGCACTTTCCGTATTATGTGTGATGTTCCAAGTACAGCTGTGTTTGCAATGAATCTGTTGAATGTTTTCCCGGTTTGGCTTCTAAATTTTTCCTTAAACCTCTTGTTACCGTTCCGGTGGCTCCAGTTACCGCGGGTATAACCATACATTGCACATTCCACATCCGTTGTATCTCTGTACATAAACTCTTGCATTTTAGTTTCCTTTCTGCTTGCCTTTGCGTGACATTTCTGTCCGCTGGTATTGCCACATTTATCAGGGTGCACGTTTTTTCTTTTTTGTTTTTAATTACTATATCTGGCCCATTTGCTATAATTTCTCTACACCCTGATTCTATAACACTGTTACATCGTCGTGTTCACATACTGGCTTTTGTGTGTGTGTGTGTGTGTGTGTGCGCGCGCGCGCGCGCGCGCGCCATTTTTCGGTCGTTTCAATGCCTAGTGCTTCGCGTGTTGTTATTATTATTATTATTGTTATTATTGTCGTTGTTGTTGTTGTTGTTGTTGTTGTCGTTGTTGTTCTTCTTCTTCTTGTGGGATAATTACACGATACAGCGACTACGTCCCTCCAGGCTGAAGCTCTTCGTACCGAACTGGCGAACAGGCACGCCTTCTTTTAGGATACGAAATGTTTGCTGTTCAGGCTTCTCTCGGCTTTTCACTAAAATCAAATTCTAACACCTGCTGTCATACATAACGATCGCCTTCATGGGCTTGCTTTGCTCCAAATTTGTGTCAGTCTCTAAAGTACGTACAAATTTTCAGACAAAAAAAACACAAACACACATACGTTTGTAAATGGCTAAAGCTTGTTACTGTGGTATAAATCAGAGTGTTTTAGTATTTATAAATGGCACCAAAAGGAGGCAGCAATAAACGGCAGTGAGATACACCTATGCTTCACTTGGCATTACAGTGTCGTCCTTTACCGAAAAAAAAAAGGTACCCAGCGTGAATACAGTCGAACACGGTAACAACGTCACGAAGAGGACTGAATATTTTGTGTCGTCATAAACGAGCGTCGTTATAACCGAGGAATACAATGTTATTGTTAACGGTACGGAATTAATCGGTGCCACTGAACATCTGACGTTATAAACGAGGTGTCACATAAACTTATGTCGTTTTAACCGGGTTCGACATATAATGATTGAGGGAACAATTCTAAACTGTATGCGAATCTACAGCATTCACGCCAACAGAACACAATATTACACCTTGCAGTAAGTCTGCGAATTCGTGGTTTCAAATTTGTATCCTGAATAAACTCTGAAAATATTTACGGTTGATCAAAAACACGACTGGAATGGTTACTCCTGTTTGTTCATATACGGGTTTTCCTCTTGTTTTAACCCTTTAAAGACGAAGCGTATCTGTTTTACATAAGGACTCAGTGCGTACCGCGCTGTAAACACTCTCCACTTCGGTTATAAAAACCAGTCTCTTAATGTTTTATAAGGCAAAAGTTGCTGTTTGTTCTGAGATCCGTACAAAACACATAAACGCAATGTGGGCACCACGTAGAATTTTTTAATGTTAAACCTGGTGGTACGTAAAGTTACCGCTAGGCTTTAAAAGGTTAAAGGATATCTAGTTAATAAATATTCATCGTGTCGTACATTTCAAACCTTTTACTATTTTGGATTCGCATTTGCACAGATCACTAAGGACACGTCAGTACTTTCTTGACAAGATACCTATAAACTGAACACATTTGTCTGAATAAGACAAGTTAAAATGTGGATATGCATAATGCAAGTTTACTGCGTAGGAAGTGTTTTCATATGCAGCAAATGGCGACACAGAGGCGGATTCAGCTTTGCGCAAGGGTTAGGTAACATCCGGGACTCAAACCGACTGCTTACTTTATAGGCAAGGTGTACTGCGTTTTATATAACGCGTGCCCATGTGCTAACACAAAAATTCGTTTCCTAAACTTGCCTGAATAAAATACAATACTCTGCATCAGACGTCCGAAATAAGGACGTGACGCCGTGTAGCCTGATATAAATTTACGGACGTTTCGAAGAAACATACTACCTTCAGTTCAAGGCGGCATGGATACGTTCCTTAGAACGTTCACAAGTTCTATCAGACTATGAGGTGTGACCACAAGTTTCCGGACTGGCCACACGGAGCGCTTACCGGATATAATGCGGTGTGCGCTGAGGCACCGCTAACTTAATTTACTGTGAATTAGTGTGGTGAATTTACGCTGTAACAGAAGGTTGAATTTTTGTGCAGTTGACATTCAGACGTGTTCTGCGGCCTTTGTAGCCCAGTGAAACGACAGATCTCAAGGGATACAGAATTTACATCCAAAAAAAGGAGAGTAAATGTACCGTTAGTTGCAACTTAACTTTGATAACTATTTAACCTTTTAAAGCCTAGCGGTAACTTTACGTACCGCCAGGTTTAACATTAAAAAATTCTACGTGGTGCCCACATTGCGTTTATGTGTTTTGTACGGATCTCAGAACAAACAGCA